>VWZE01004463.1:97561-121277 GCA_013396675.1 Eubucco bourcierii
GGTTTGTTTTTTTTTTTTCCTTTCTCTTTTCCTTTTTGTGGTTGACCTATGGACTTTGAGAGCTCAATACTTGAGGTGCTAAGTGAGGACTACATCCAGCTGTTTTTACGTCCCTTTAATTTGACATCAGGGTTTTGAATCCATAACTTGATTTGGGCCAGTCCTAAGAATTTTTTTTAAGGCTCTGCTAAGCTAAAGAAATAGCAATTTTTAGTGAAGGATCACTGTCAAGAAAACCTCTTGCAATACTCTCCGGAACTCAATTGTTCATAATATATTCTTTTCAATTTCATGTTATTTAATTTTCTTTCTCACTAGTTTCGTGATTCATATTTGGCATCCATTATAAAGGACAGGTTTCTTTTATATAATTAAATGAAGAACTGCTAGGAGAGTTTAAATGAAGTTATATTAGTTTGCTACATGTTTCGTAGTGTTGTAGTAAAAGCCTATTTAAAACATATTCAGTTTTAAAAGTACTTAGGAAGTAATTGTAATGAAATACAGACATCTGGGGGGGTTTTTTGTTTGTTTTTTTTTCTTTAAACATCTATCATGCTGAACTTTAATAAGATACCTCTAATGGACCATCCTATTGATTTCTGGAGCCTGCCTGTACAAACATCATTAATTCTAATATCTACAAGGATTTTTTAGTAAATATTCTAGTGCCATTTAGATGGAGGAGCATTTGAATTTCTGTCAGAATAACTTGAAAATGTGGCCTTTTTTTGTGTGTACCTGTTTCTGAAATGACTATGGTTGCAAATTTTCTAATTTCCCTAATTCTGTGACTGGCTTGTCTTTAAAGACTTAACCAAACTGCATGGTCTAAGAATCTGTGAATCATAGGCAGGTTCCTTAGAGAGGTGACAGGTGTTACAAGTAGACTGCACCTGCTTGATTAAAACAGTTTGCTTCCTGGATTTTCACCCCAAAAAATCCAAACCTGAGGTTTGACACCATAGGTTCTGTTCCTAGCTGATGACAGAGACAAAGTATGATACACATTCAACTAAATGTATCAACAACTAATAGAGACTAGTGGACAAATCTGTTACAAATTACTTCAGAGTTGTAAGAAAAAAGTAGTTAATGTAGCTTAAAATTCATCTTTACTATGTAAACCAAATTTACTAATTTCTGCGTCTGGAAACTTAGGCATATCTTGATGTTTGTTAAAGTTTATATTCCATCTTCTCATCTTAACTCTTATTTTAAATTGATTTTTAAAAGTTTGCTGTTTTCCTACACTCACCACAGACTTCAATCTAAAAATTTTTTAGGAAATGCAGAAGTAGCTTATCCAAGTTACTTGTGGTAATATTTCAATAGAAAGCAGGTTTTGGTTTAAATCAAATAAATTGGGAATTCGGGGGGGGGTGGGGGGAAGTATGTAATAGGGTTATTGTATAGTGTATTCCACATCTGTAAAAAATTACTCCATTTTATGGTTACTTACATACATTGCAGCCTTATCTAGATCTACCTGCTAGTCTTAGCTTTTTAGTGTTCCACTGTGCTAAACTTTGAAAACTGTAGGAGATGGTTAGATTTTTAAACCAGGAATCAATAGAAACCTAGCAGCATCGGTGAAGAGAGGTAAAATGGGATATGTGATTATATAGGATTTATGTGACCTGCCATTCTTCTTTGCTTGTATTTTTCTTTTTTTTTTTTTTTTTAAAGGGGAATGAGCATATGGCTATTGACTTGTAAAATCTTGGATTTTTCACAAGGATAGTACTTTAGACCAGTTCAAAAGTAGATGAAAGTTAACTTTCCCTTAGTTTATTTCATAACATTTCAGGAACTTGTCTCTACTAGGTTATTGCAGCAGTTAATATTAAATGACTACCTCCATGTCCCTGATACACAAGTGTTGAGATTAGTGATTCCACTATTTATTTAAAAGCAGTGTTTTATTGGCAGTGATCTACCACATCATAGAGTAGGTTTATGTGGTTTAGTGATCTTGATGCATGTGCAGTTGAGAAGTTTTGATTGCTGGTTACAAACGGAAGTGTGCAGCCATAACCATTAGTAATCCGTCAGCCTAATTATTTTCTGTCACATGGAGATCTGGTTTTTTGCATATTACATTAAAACTGCAATAGTAGAAATTTGTTTTCAGAGTCTTGTAAATTGATCATTTTAAGAGTGCACTGAGCTAAAATGGTGTAAAGTTAATTGGAATAAAAAATCTGCCCTTGAAGATTACATATTGCTTTAAACATGTCTTTGTTGCTACTGTGATTTTTAATTATTTTACACTTAAATAATACCATCTTTGTGTTTTATAGATGAAAGTCCAAAGGCTGATAAACCCAAAGGAGATGAGGAGTGTGATGAAAATGAAGAGGATAAAGATTATCACAGGAGCGACCCACAGATTGCTATCTGCCTCGACTGTTTACGCAACAATGGGCAGTCAGGAGATAATGTAGTCAGAGTGAGTAGTAAATATAATCTGTGCTGGTTTTGTTGTTGGGAGAATAGCATCTTACAGGAACCAAATCGTTTTGTGACCATTAAAAATAAATTTTAATATGGTAAGATGTCTCCCCTTCCACACTTACTCTTTTTGTTGGAAGCATTTCTGTGCATCTTGGAATTTCATTTAAAACAAAAACCAAACTACATTTCCATACAGAAATGCAGTTGTTTTCCAGTTTTTTTCACAGCTTTGTAGTCTACATCCTTGAGGTATCTAACTGCATTACACATCAGATTACCACAGAGGTACTTAAAAAGCCAGCTGTAGGCAAGATGCCTCACACTTTCAGGACTGCTGTTTTACCATGCCAGCATGAAGCTTTTTTTTTTCATATAATGTTGTGCACCTCATGACTGGAGTCCAGGTCTTTTGAGTTGTTAACCTGGTTCTGACGCTGATGTGTCATCTGTGGCCTTGGGCAGGTGACTTTCATCTCTGAAACATGTCGAGTAATACCTGCTAACTGCTGTATTACGAATTAGAGATACTTGGTTTCTATTCCTGAAGGGAAGATTACCTGATGGTAATCTAATCCTCGGGAGTTTACCAGAAGGTGTTTATAAATCCTCTTAGATTTTAATAGTGTTTTATTAAATTACAAAGAATTTTAAAAATATTAAAAAATTGTCTAATAAAATACTGCTTATATTTTCTATGTGGCATGACATAAGTGTAATTTCAGAAGTTTTTCCACTGTAAGAAAGCTTTGATTCAGAAAGAAAACATATGTATGTTAACACATCTTTACAGATTAGAAATCTGTCTCCCTCACCATGCAGAGGACTCAAGATTTCCGTATTTCTTGTTGAATCAAAACTATTAGGTTCTGGCTCACAGGGTCTGTGGTAGCAGATATGTCTCAGGTTTATAGCTTCCCTGTATTTCACCTTAATTATTTGAGAGTGTTTTACTTCCTTTTTCCCTCTGAAGATGATCAGAGGGCTGGAGCACCTCTGCTATGAGGACAGGCTGAGAGAGTTTGGGCTCTTCAGCCTGGAGAAGAGAAGGCTTCCAGGAGACCTTGTAGTAACCTTCCAGTATCTGAAGGGGGCCTACAGGAAGGCTGGGGAGGGATTATTTACAAGGTCTTGCAATGACAGGATGAGGTGCAATGGGTTTAAACTGGCAGAGGGAAGATTTAGACTGGGTGTTAGGAGGGAGGGTGGTGAGGCACTGGAACAGATTGCCCAGGGATGCTGTGGCTGCTCCCTCCCTGGAGGTGTTCAAGGCCAGGTTGGAGGAGGCCTTGAATGGAGGTGGGAGGTGTCCCTGCCTATGACAAGGGATTGGAACTAGATGATCTTTGAGGTCACTTCCAACCTTACCATTCTAGGATTCCCTTGAGGACTGAAGAAATTCTAAAAAAAATAACTCCGTTTGGCCCTTGGTGTTACTAACACAGACATTTAGATTATTTAAGGCCTTTAGGGGCTTTTTATGGTCTTGTTGGTATATTGTAATTTTTTACATCCTTCCCTACTGTGTCTTTTCCAAGTTTCTTTAAAACCAAAGATGGGCCAAATGAGCATGTTTGTCATCTTGTCAGTTTTGAAAAAAAAGATGTGAACAAAAACCTAAACCTGAATTATGAATTAACCTGAATAAATTAATTAAAAGAGAGTGCAGTTAAATGGGTTACCAATTACAGCTCTTCTTGCACTAAAGATTGCTTGCATGCTTCAGAATTTCTGATTTTTTTTTTTTTCCTATTTTGTTGCTGTTGCTTTAGGGTTTAATGAAGAAATTTATCCGCTGCTCTACTCGAGTGACTGTGGGAACTATAAAGAAGTTTCTCAGCTTAAAATTAAAACTTCCAAGTTCTTATGAGGTATATTTGAAAGAAAGATGCTTGTGTTTTTATTTCCCTGCAAAGTATTGGGTTTTTTTAATTAAATGCAGTCATATTTGAACTTGAGGAATAGTTTTCTTTAGCCAAATCTAAATACTGTTCAGTATTTGGAGTCATATTTTATGCAATCATTTTGTCACCATGAATAAAGTTGCTGTTCAAGGAACTCATACAGTTCTAGTAACTTGCCTGTGTTGCTCACCTGTGAAGGAACAGATACATTAGGTTTTATATTTTTATGTGAAAATAAATGTTTTCTCTTCCTATGTGGCTAATAAAAAGTAAGTTAATGCAGTTTTTAGCTAGTAGCTACTAGGGAGAGGGAGAGCTGGACAAGACATACACCAAATTACTCTACAGTTTGATTTTCTTCAAATGTAAGAAACTATCCAGTAATGATGAAGAAATGAGGACCATTTTGAATCTTTCAAAATGCTGGTACTTGTTTTGCACCTTCTCTGGAATTAGATGAAATTTGATGTAGAGAGAATCTTTACTGCATGAGTGATTGGGTCTTTTCCAAGGCCAAATTTATTCTTTTCCAAATCCCTGGGGGGATTTCTTAACACTGTGTAAGTTGTGATGCTGGGAAGTGTGAGACTCCCGCCTCTCTTTTCCCTCTTCCCAAGGACACAAGAATATTGACCTCAGCGCAGACTGTTTCCATAGCCGGTTCTCTTACTTGAGTCCATGATCTGCAGGCTGCCTTTAGCACAAATTACACCATCCCAGCTTTAGTCTAAGGTTGGGCTGAGTTAGGTTGGGCATAGGCTAGGTTAGGCACAGACCTGAGTTTTTGCAGGTTATTGCAGAGCTAAATGCAGGAATGACACAGTATCATGACATGTGGACCAGCCATTTTGATTTCATTAGAGTGTGTTAATTATGGTAATTTAATCTGTCCTTGACACCTAAATGGCTTGTGTTATGTAGTATCTGCTTGCTTCAAAATGTTGACTTTTTTGTTCCCTCTGAAAACCTGAAAAACATTATGGCTATAGTATTGAAATACCTCTCAGACATTTTCAGTGGAAGGTAGAAGATGCTGTAATGCAGTTTAAATAACTCCTTTGTCATAGTAAAATCATTACTTTTCTTTACCTCCAGTTAATGAAGAATCATGTTTATATAGCCACAAGTACATTTGCCTTGTAACTTACAGTTATTTTTAAAGTAATTTTCTTAAATTATTTGATGATTTCTTTAAAAAAAAAATTGGTGCTTTTGTTTTGTCACTTTGAGTTCGAAAGAGCATTGGCAGATCAAGGAGACCTCCAAACACAAGGCTTTCTCCTCAAACATATACTGTGTAGTACTGATAAATACAGGGAATGTTTATCTCTAGTTTAGTGCACTTTCTTCTGTCCACACTTTACCTGAAAGCACAAAAGTGAACAAAATGAAGTAGAATACCAGTGCCCAGAATAGCATGTTGTCAGCGTGTTGTATTTATCCAGGCTTCATACATATGTCTGATTAAATTATTGTATAATGACAGGAGTTGAGGCATTAACTCTCAGAGATTCACTTCAGAGTTCTTAGAGACCTTAGAATTTTGCATCCCTTTGTCTCACCTGTTTGTTCTGTTGTATTTTAAGCTGGATGTACTATGCAATGGAGAAATCATGGGGAAGGACCATACGATGGAATTCATCTATATGACAAGATGGAGACTAAGAGGCGAAAATGTAAATGCTGTTACATTATTAATAAGAGGTGTTTTGCTATATTTATTATAGAGAGTATACATGCTTTCACAACGTGGACCAAGATATATTCTGTGACCTTTGGGAAAAAAAAAAAGATTTAGAATTGTGTTTTACCTATTTTGTGGATTTCTTACACTAAACCCTATGAGTGAAACCCTTCAGCGTATATATTGTGTGGATTCTGATACTTAAAAATAGCAAGTGTACAAAGTTTGCAAGCAAAATATGCTCTGGGGTTTAATTCAAGTATCTGAAAAGCCAAGCACTTGTTATCTTCTCTGCAAATTCACTTTTAATGACACCTTGAGTTACAGTGGGTGGGGAGTCTTCATCTAGTAGTTTTTAATGAAGAATCCATTTTATTCAGTCAGCTGAAAGAGACACTGAAAGTTATTAGCAGAACGTAATTGTTACTGTTTCTGTTAATATTACAACCATTTTTTTCCTAGGTATACTGTATAACACTAACATCTATATTAACAGCTAAATGGGTTTTCCTCACTGCACATATATATTTTGGAATTGCAATATCAAATTAAGAGGCATTTCTTTCAGGTCTGGTACTCAGTTTAATTTAGTAACCCTTGTATTTTCTTGTGTATTTATTTTTTTCTGTTAGAAGTCATATTCTCTATTTCTTCTCTTTACATTTGTTCATGTGTGGCTGTTGGTTGTTCTTCACTCTTTATTGCTTTGGACTTTAAGCAGATTTGTAGTCTAGGAGTACTGCTTGTAGAACTATATACTGATTGGTAGAATATTCCAAACTTTCTGTACTCTTTCTTTAAGCTTCTTAGTATTCAAAATAAAAAGCACTGAAGCATGAATAGAGAAGACAGAGGATTAAACACACTGTGGAGCTGATTTACAAGTTTGTTAAAGTTTTATCTTTATCTGAAGAGGGAGAGAGAAGGATAGATTCTGATAGAAATTAGGGGATTTAGGGAAGTGTTCATAAACTTGAAAGTAATATTGCACTAAATTTGATGGTTGTTGAAACTTAAATAAGAGAACTTTGGGAAGTTTTATTACCAAAACTACCTTGAAATCAGTGTTTGTTTGGCTTGCTGTCTTATATTTTTATTAGCATTGGCCCTATATTAGGAAGTGTTGGGGCAACAACTCCAGTAACAATAGGATACTTTAATGAAACTTAACCCTTCTGTCCCTGCCTAGAAATAGACTTTTGGCAGTTGCATTGGTTTGGAAGCAACAGTAACTACCATCGTGACAGGGAAAAAAAAAGGGCGGGGGCAAAAAAACCAAACAAGCAAAAGTTAACCAACCAACAAAAAAAACCCAAAACCCACCTTTTTTTTTCTACTGGCTAGGATTTCTCAAAAATCTCAGAGCTATGTATTGCTTTAACATCACATGAATATAAGAATTGACAGCTTTTGATTGAATTTGTAGGTTGTGTTTACATACCTGTTGTGTAATCAGGTATGTGTTTATCTTTTAATGTAGATGACAAACTAAAACCTGTAAAAATTGCATTGTGCTGGTAATAAATCCAGTAACATCTGAACTTCTATGATTTTGATTTCCTTAACTATGTTTAGTCTTGTAATATAAAAGAAAAAGCTGTGATAGTAATTAATTAATAATCCCTTCGTTTGGATGATGGTCAAGTAAATCCAGTATCTCCATGACCTTTTCCAGGCATACCTGTGGACCTTACAAGAGGTACAGTAGTAAAGGGCAAATATCTGTTGATTCATAGAGGAATCTTTCCTGGTTTTAAATAAGTACATTGATTTTAAACTTCACATTTGAAAATTAAAAGAATTAAGCCGTCAAATGGTGGATGTATATGTCCAGCTGTGGATGCCTCTTATCTGATCAGAACATCATCTCCTTCGCAGTTTCGGTGTCAGAACTGCTCATCTTCGCAAGTCTGCTCACAGGATGGCACTTTTTCTCAGGTAAGAGGCACTCACAACTGTACATACTACAGTCACTAAGGTCCTGTCAGCACTTCAATTGTAGTTGTGGAGTTTTTATAATTCCTCACTACAAAGTGCTAACGCTATGAGTAAGGCCCGAATGTTTTCCTTCCTTCAGAGAAAGCTTGAATGAGTGAATAAATAGAATCCGTTCAAAAGCTTTGGGACTTTCTTTTACTTGATGTTAGACCATTTATTTGTTAGAGAAATATTCTGTGGGTTGATAGCTGCTTTGACCTGGAAGGATTAGCTACCTGATCCTATCTCATCCTTCTAATGAGTAACATAGGGCAGTCACTGACAAGGGATCAGAAGTGGAGAGTCTGAATCTGAAGAGTCTACGTTAGTTTCATCTCTTCGTGGTGATTCAGATGCTCTTTTTAATGGAGTAAAGACAATGTCATTTTTCTAATGCAGTACTCCTTTTGAATCTTTTAAGATAATAGCTTATCTCTAGAACATAACAAACCAAAACTTCTGATTACTGGATTTCATTGATTAATCTGGTTTATACGTATATGAAAAGGTTTGAGTTTCCTCATAGATTTGCCTTATTTTCTAAAAGTTACTTTGGAATTTTGAAATAATATTAATATTATTTCAATAATAATATAATTAATGAAGAATCATAGAATGGGGGGGAAGGGTTGGAAGGGACCTTAGAAACTCATCTATTCCAGCCCACCTGCTACATCAGGATCACCTAGAGTAAATCACAGTGATAGTCACTCCCCACTATGGATAGGAGTGATCTACTGCAGTCATGCCTGGTTCAATTCAATAATTAGGATTTATTCCAGTATAGTACATTTCTTTTGTAGAATTGCTTTGTAATTTTGATTTGCAAAAACAGTGAGCCTCTCTGGTTTGCATGGCAATTTCAGTGAGGTGACTGCTCTGCCTGTGTGCAGTTCAGCAGAGTTGAGTACTTTTAGAGAGAAGTTATGTAAGCGAAGTGAAAAACAGGTGAAAGAGCATTTAAATGGTATTGTAGTCATACCCTATACCAAAAAAAAACCCAAAAGAGTAACTTATTATTACACAAATATGAATTGCACATGCAGACTGCACATGGTGCTCCCTGTCTTCCCTCCTAAATGCTCCTGCTGCTGTTCAATACATCTGGGCTTATGTTGTGACTTCTCTGCCCTCCAGTTTGTAAATCCCCAGCACACATGCACATTTAGTTCTGGTGATCATTTCACTACCATGGCATGGAAGGTTTGGTAAGCTGCATAGGTCTCTGCACTGTTGTCTTTGGGGTATGGTCACTGAAATTCACGTGTATTGCATTGGAAGGATGTAGTGAAATATTTCTGGCTTAAATGATATCTTCTTTGAAAAGTGTTTGTTTCCAGATTTGCAATAAAATAAAGACTTAAATTAGCTATGCTCCTCTGCTCTGTTGCAGAGAGGTAGTTTAGCCCATAGAGCTGCTGATACAATAAGAATTTCCTGATGGAGTTATACTATAGAAAATGTCAGGTATCCTAATACTGTTAAGAGGAAAACATCAAACTTCAGTGAAGAGCTGAGAGACTGAAAAAAGAGGATACCTAGAACAAAGCACTTCCAGCAACCAGTGCCTTGGTACCTACATATTCCATGGCACTGGTCTCCCATTCCACAGCAGTCTTGTCCAGTTCAAGGATCCCAGCAGTTAACTTGACCTTTTTTTTTTTCCTTCTTTTTTTTTTTTCTTTTCCTCTTAATACGAGAGTAGTGCTGGCCACTATTATAGCAATGGAACCTCCATACATAAAAAAAATCAAAGTACACAATCTGCAAATAGACTTTGCTTTAGAAAGTATAAAATTTCAAAACTGTTTTTATTCAAACACAGCAACAGAAATAAGAGAAGTCATTTGAGCACTCCTAAGTATATGTATCTCCTACAACATAAATCATGAAATGTATAAGAGATTTAATGGTAAATAACTGCAAGTTACTGACTTGGAGATTAAATACAGATTTGAAGTACAGGTATGAATTTAACTGTTGAAGCATACAGAATTATTTCTTACAGATAAAACTGGTTGTCATATATATGTGTCTTAGGGATAAACTCATTATTCTTAAGGAATTTTTTTATTGCATTTTCTTTGTACTTTTTATGAATTATGTCATCACGTTTTCTTGTCTATTTTAGTTGTTGTTTTTCTCTTGCTTTTGTTTTCAGTCTTACCCTATGGTACTTCAGTATCGACCTAGAATTGACTTCGGTTAGACCAAAGGGCCAGATCCCACTGAGATGAATCCTGCACTATTTGTTTACCCATCGACAGATTGCACAATGAATGGATGTGCCTGGATTAGGGGGACACAACCAGATTTTCAGCATGCACATAAGGACATTGTCTTTCTGAAAACTGTCAGTTGCATCTCTGTTGTTTCTATTAGAGCAAGCCAAGTGCCATTCTGCTACTGAAATGTGCATAAGATAATTGTGTATCTTACGAGTGTGCTGCAAATCATAGCCAAAATCATGAAGTGTACAGTCAAGATTCAAAACTATGGAATATTTCTGCTTGCGTGTTAGAAAATTTCTCTGGTCCTAATATTGATTACACTAGCAAAATGGCAGAGTGCGCATTCCATGTGGTGTTGCAGTTTCACACACTATTTTACTGAGTATTGTTGTTTAAATCATAGAGTACTGTACAAAGAACTAAGGATTATACCTTGAAAATATTTTGTATAGAAAGTATATTTAGAAAAGTGGTGATTGGGCCACTATTTTTTTTTTTTTTTTTTTTCTTGATAAGCTTCTCATGGGTCCAGGTATAGCTCACTCATGAGTGTGCAACGGTCCTTTTGCAGTGAATGAAGATTAATTGCCCATAACAACAGACATAGAGCATGGCGATTCGAATCAGTAATTGTAAATCTTCTAAGCAAATTCTGCTAACGTTGCTTAAAAACATCGCAGCCTTTGTGATTGCACTTTTCTATGGTCTCCCTAAAGACTGGAATCTGGGATATTAGCCGGTTTTGGAAAAAGGTTTCTGGTCAGATTTCATTTCTTCTAATAAATCCTCCGTAGAAATTAAGTTGAAAATAATGTAAATGTCTATGGAATAAACTTAGACCATGTCAAAAAATTTCCATAGTCGTTACCTTTCAGAGTAAGCATTTCCTTTTAAGTCTGGTTAGAGGTAACAAAACATGCTTAGACAAAAAGTAACATACAGCTTTAATGTGACTGTCTGGAGCTTACAATTTACTACAGAAGTCTTCATTAGTCACATCATAAAACTATTTCCAGAAAATTAGAAGTAATGCAATACTGAAGATAAGCAATCTGACCAAAATAATTGTTCAGGTAATTTCATTTTTTCTTTCTTCTTCTAAGGCATAATAGTGCTGGATAAAGAGTGATTGTTGCCTTAGGCATTGCAAACACAACGGATCTAGTGTAGAATGTTTACTGGGGTTGCTGGTGATGTTGTAGGGAGCATAGTTAACACACGTTTTCTGTAGTCTTCCCTTGTCTTTGCTCTGCTTAAAAGTCAGTTGAGTTTTTCGCTTCACATTCTTTTGAGATACTTACATTTCAATATCTTTAAGTTATTTCTACTTTAATACACACCTGCTAGTATCGTAGATAACTTTACTTTTTTTGCCTTTCGCATACAGCAAAAAGGAACCAAATCAATTTTTCAGAAGCTACTATAGAGTAAACTAATGCTTGGATGAGACAAAATGAAAATTCTGTCTTTGGATCAAGTATAAAAGGTAGTTGAAACGCTGTAACTCCTTTGTAAATTTATGTTTGTGTACATCAATATGTTTCTGTAGGAGAAATAGGCATGTTACGGATTAAATCTGGCCCCTTTAATATTAGTAAGAGTTCTAACATTGCTGACTTGAAGAATCTGTATAGAGTTGGGTTGAATTCCAACATTGCACTCCAAAGCCCATATGACATGCAGAAATAAAGATGCTGTCAGTAGCAGTCTGTTTAGGAAACCTGCCATTGCAGGTCAAGGTTGCACATATTGTGCAGACGCCAGTGAACCTGAAGAAGCAAAATGTTTAGGAAGCTGCTGCTCCTTTCTCCAGGCATAGTGTGCTGATACAGGCACTGGTTAGCCCACACTGTAGATGGGAAGGGGTACACATGCTGGCTGCAGGAAGTGGTCATCTTTTTGCCCACCCAGTCTATAATGTGCTACTTGACAGAAACAAGGAGATACTCCTTGTAGGAAGGAACCTTCTCTGCAGAATCTCCAGGGAAAAACAGATTCTTTGCGTATCTAGAGGTCCTCCTTATGGAGCAGCTTGGAAGAGCAGAGCATGCACTCTGATTGCAAATCATTCTTCTCTTTAGTATATACAGTTGTTTTGTATGGTAGAAATAGAGTATTATTTGTAAATATTTACATACACATACAAATGACAGGTTGCAGTTTTTATATATTTCACGTGTTTTTATACCAGAATTTTCACAGTAGATTTCCTTGACACAGAATACCTGATTCAGTTTACCACAAAACTAATGGTAGTACGCTTAAGCATAATGCCTGCCTGGTTCAGGGGACAGTTATTTTCTCACCATTTATGCTTACTGTTTTGACAGATTTGAGCAGACTTGGTTTGAAAAGCTCGCTTACATGGAATCTTGCATCCACCTAATACAACCCTTGAAATAGGAGTTCTTTGTATAGTGTTCTGAATGGCATCTAACAGATTTGACTGTTTAATGATTTTGTGTATTCACAATTCAGAGAACCGTGAATTCTTCTGATCATGATTAGACATAGGTTTAATTCATGGTATTTTCTTGATGGAACTTGAAGTTAGATTAGAGAAGGAAGCTTGGAAAATACTGACAGACGTGATTTAACGTTCCCAGCTGAGAATCGTGGCATTAAATGCATATGATCTAGCCACCTACACTTCATGCATTTCTGATCTGATGGCATGGTGCCTGAGCGCTATTACAGTTTAATAGTTTTTGTAGCAGTGAAGTGCCAGTGAAATACATATCTTAACTGGGCAGCTTACATAACAAAGGCATTGCCTTCTTTACAGGAAATTTCTCTCCTGTGTAGTATGTATGTGCTATGTGCCTACAGACAGCGTATTTAATTCATTTGTGCCAATTAAGAATATCTCAGCAGCATAGGAATATGAGAATGCATGTAGAGGTTCCCATGTGCCAAAGATGGGATAAAGCAAAATGAGTATTTCAGCATTCCATCGCGACAGCACCATATGCCATCGTAGAGCAGAGGACTGTATGCAGTCACATTTTCTGAGCATTTCCATGACAAAGTGTCACCACTGCATGTTTGTATAGAATAGAAAGATAAAATAAGTGTTGCTGCCGCTGTGTTTCTATGGCTTTCCTATATCAGCAGTTCCTAGTTGCAGAGAAATAAGACCTACAGGATTCCATAGTGCTACCTAACCTTCATGTCTCTTATTCAGTACACTTGGTGATTTTTTATTTTTTTTTTTCTTTCTTAAATTTTTTTTCTTCCTAAAAGTGAAAAGCTAGTGTCTACTTTAAACTCTGGGGTAACTCGTTACTGAAAATCATAGGCAACTTTTTGTTGAACATAGTGGTATGCTGCGTTTGTCTGGTAACAAACTTTAAGCTCAAATTAACAAAGTGACTCCTATAATATCTCAATCAATGTGGAATTAGATGATTAATCAAGAAATGTGTCTTCCATCATGCATTGCTACACTGCTCATAGCTGAGGGCCTACTCCTTTAAATGTATTCTTACTTGGATGAAATGCCAAATACGATTACTGCAGTAATACATGTGATTCATCCCCATAGTAGGTACTATTCACATGAAAGCTTCTGGATTTTAGGTCCTAGGAGTATGCACGCTAAGTATATTGTGCATACTCAGCTACTTGCAGTCATTATGCAAAAAAAAAAAAAGTACTATTTTAACTTTACTGAAATATTATATAAAGCAAAGTGCCTGATTCTAAGTACAGAATACCTTTCAAGCCTATTACTTGCATTAGGTAGGTAATAATCATTTCTGTATTTTACCTGTGGTCTTAATATTTTCAGCAAGAAGCAGCTTTCTTCACAGGAAACAAGCAGAAAAAGAAAATGTCCTGTTAGATGATTTAAAATTGAAAAACCTTATCCCAGGAGAAACTGTATGAAAGGACTTACTTCTGTATTGAAATTATTTTCTGCATTAGAAACCCTTGAATTCTGGACCTTGATCTTTTTTTTCCTCCATAAATTCCAACAATTTGACATGACTTTTCTCTTCTGCAGTTGCAGAAAACAATTCCACTGTATCTGAAGGAGAGACAGATTGGTCACATTCCCTTTAGATATAAACTAGGCTCTTGTTCTCTGCTGCAGACAAAGTAATGGTCCAGAGTTTCATCTCATCACTCCTACATGTAATTGTTAACCTGTGATTTTCTGAGAGAAGTAAGTAAGTTTTCCTTCTCTGCTGTTTTCTGAAGTAGCAAAGTAACCCAGAATTTTCCCTTTTAATTGAACCAGTCACTAAGTTACATTGTTCCATTTGTGGTTGGGTTGCTTTTTGTTGGTTTTGGGGTTTTTTTTGTTTTTGTTTTTTTTACATTTTCATATCACTGAAGAAACCAAGAGGCATTTGCTCTTCAGGAAAAAAAAAATATTCTTGGGAGAACTTGCAGGAAAATGAATATCCAGCTCAGCCAGATACTGCCTCTGGTAGAAATAACTAGAGAAGAGATACAGTTGTTCATAGCCTGTCTGAATTCTAAAAATAACCCAATTGGGCCTTATTTATAGAGGGGCTGCAAAAAATACTGGTACTGCATGGACTAGTCAAACTGATTTTTATCCTGGGAAAGACCAAAGGCAATTAAGACTTGCATGCTTATCCACAGCAAATATATAGAGATACTTAAATAAAGATCTTGTTTCTTCACTTAACCTAAACAGATTGAAGGCATCTCTTTGCTTTTATCAAAAATGCATGTATGTCACAGAGGCTCTTCCTCTCATTTTACTTCATGCGTCATTATTCTTTATTTCAGCTAAAACGTCTATTCAGACACACTCTGTCCTGTAATTAATTCTGTGTTAACACATGGTTTGCTCAGTCCCATACTCTTCCCCTCCCATCCATTTCGTGACCAAAAAGCATAAACATGGAAAAGTTATAAAGAGAAGTCGCACTTGAGGAATCAGCTCAGAGGTTTTGTTTCTCAGGCAACTCAAAAGATTTCAGCAAAGTTTTCGCAGTTCTGCATTTTTAATTAACTTTATCCAGTTTGAACCAGGTAATGCTTCCTCAAGATGTTCAGCTAAAAGCACTTGTTAGAGGAGGAAGAATTGTACTCTGCTGAGCATGTTTGAGGGTGAATTGTAAAGACATGCAGATTAAGTGGCCCTAAATGAAATGTGAAAAGTTTCAAACTGCTCAGTTGTGGCTAGTTTTACCACCTATTGGTAGTTTGGCCTTCAGACCTCAGCTGAAACGTCCTTCTGTAGGAAAATCCTCCAAAAGATGATCTTATAGTAGTAATACGTTTTTCTTCATAAGCAGATCTACCTGTTTGATTTTTTTTTTTTTAAACTACTGTCTACATTGAATCAGATTAAAACATAAGGAAATTAATTAATCAATTAATTGCTGTCAGATTCTTACATCCAGGGTATGTGCTATAAACATTCTGATTTCAGGTAGCTTGCTAAAATGGTTGAGTGAGCACATGGATTTCCAGTAAGAAACCGAGTGTGGTAGTGAAACAGAGGAGGCTCTGTAGATGGGTGGAAATGTGCAGACTCTTTTTTTGTACTTGCAGGAGGAGACCCAGTTCTGTAGGCTCGGGGTGGAGGAAGCATTGTAGAAAGCAAGAGTGGAAGTTTTTGTCATTACATTGATTTGAACCAAAGAGAGGCGTTAGTTTGACTTCACATGATTATCTGAACCATTAGATGTGCTTTTCTTTGAAGTAACTTTTATGTGTATTTTTAGCAAAGGCTTCTAACAAGGTTAACCATGTGACAGTTGACAGGATGAAGTGAACAGAAGTAGTTACTGTGTGTTTTTCCTTTTTCCTCATTATAGTGAGGATAAAGCGAAGTAGGAGTTGAGAGTAGGTTGCAATAATATATAAGATTGCTGCAACAGTAAGATGTTTGTGCTGCTAGTTAACATACTGAGGTTTGTATTATGAATTAAGTTGTAATAAGACGTTTACTATCAAAGTGTGAGGCATATTTTATGATGCTATTCTGATGCTCCTGAAATTCTGTCTTGCATTATATTGGGTACAGTAGACATTGTTGCTGTTGTCTCATGAATTTCGATGCAGCAAATCAAAACATGCTCCCTTTTTAGTGAAAAATACCACTTACTAATTGATTTTAAATAAGTTTTGCTGTCAGTTATTTAGTTTGTTCATTAACAAAAAAAAAAAAAAAGAGGCTTTTAAAATAAAGCTATTTTTATGGGTAATATGATTGCATGATAGTTTTAAGGGACCTAGTTAGTACCAAAGGTAAGGCTACCCAGAAACTGACTTGGAATAAGGCATAGACACTTTTCTGGGGTGCAGTGGTCAACAGTTACACCTGGAATCAGTTAAGCAGAAAGTAACTGGTGGTAGCTGTCTTCGTCAACGGGCTGAAGAGTTAGGCACACTAGGAGTTTCCAAGACACAACAGAAAAGGAAAAGACAAACAGGAGAAGCATAAAGGCGGAGTTAACAGACCTAGAGTAGCTCTTACGAGTCATAGCTCATGTTCCTGAAGCAAAGCACAAAGGCTTGCATTACTGATGTGTCTGCTATACCTGGCCTGTGAACTCATAACAACCTTAGTGTGCTGTCAATCCTGCAAACCTTCCAAAGCACAAAATACTCACCAAGCTACTTTTGGGTTTTCTAGTTGTAGTTAGTGATATTTTGGAGGGTGGAAAGGATAGACTTGGAGGATAACAAGAAGATATGAAATATGTTTTACAGATTTTTATAGCTATTTTTTTAGCAAATGGCATTGCTATCCTTAACGTAAAACCATTGATTAGTAACGATTCAATTATTTTACTTGTGCAGTATAAGATAGAATGAATAAAGAAATCCAAATATCTTGATTACCTTTCTAGGATAGTGGTTAACTAAACCAGAAAGTAATAGGACAGTTTGAGTATATAGATGGCTGAAATATTTCGTTCTAAAAACTGATCATATTTTCCTTTCTCAAATGCAAGATTCTTAGAATAAACATGAAGCAATGCATCATTTTTCCCCTTATTGCAGACTTAACTGTTGAAAAGAAAATATTTTGCATTTTTTAAAATCAATGCAAAGCCTGAATTGTTAGATGTTCCAGGCTACTGAACAGAAGATGTAGTTACTCTCAATGGATTTTTTTTGGGATAGGGGCCTAAGTGTCCTTATATAAGCTGTGATCCAAGTTATGATAAGAAAGGAGCGTACGGTGAGCAGTAATAATGTTCTAATGCTTCCTTGCATTTGATCAGTAGTTACCAGTTTTTAGTGTAACAGCCCTCACAGTACTTTAGGAGCTCATAGAACATATTGTGATATTATGTTGCTAATTTGTTTTAAAATATAAAATGTTTTAAGCTTTTGTCAAAAGTGATAACATCGTATTACAAATAAACCTTTTTGTGGTTGTAAAATTTAGCTTATAAATCATTCAAATTGAAGTGAAAAAAAAAACACAGGTCATTGTTAATGACAGTCTATCCTACTATTAAGAATATATGTATTTTTGTAAAGGAAAAAGCACTTGTAGATATTTAATCAGTCCAATATCTATCTATGTTAATGTTTTGGAAAAAAAAAAAAAAAAGAAACCAAAATGCTGCTTAGAGAATCACTTTTTTTTTTTCCTTCTTTCAAATGCATTTTCCATTGATTTATGGAATGTTTATTCTGTGTGAAGCTGTATAGTTAGTACAGCTGGGCTAAATGCATTCCTTACCTTAATCAATTTTATCTGACTATGATAATACGTTTTTTGTCTGATCAGAAAGCTGATTGCAAAACATAGACTTGCGGTGCTGTTTTTCATCTTTGATATTAGCTGCATCCTGCCTTGTAACATTTCTACTTCATAGTAATAGTACTTAATACTTAGTACTTAATAGTACTAATGCTAACTGGTTTGGGTTTGGGGGTTTTTTTTAATGTTTGTGTTTTAATGGGTGTTTTGGTTATCTGGTTTATCATACCTAGAACCATTTCTACAAATTGGTGACAAAATTTTACGTAAAGTATTTTAAAATCATCTTCCCAGACCAAGTATGCCAGGTTAGACAAGTGTAATACTTCCCTCCAAAGGAAACTACTGCAGGGTACAGGCAAGGAACATGATTACTGAAGTTTCTGAGCATTTGTACAAGTAATGATGTTTCAATTCAGAATAATTTGTTTGTTGCCATATTTTGCAGCTACTTGAAATCTTAACTGTATTTTGATATAATGTAATGAATTAACAATTTCAGTGGGGAAAAAACAGACAAGCAAATGTCATTGAAGCACAGTAAAAAGTGGCAACGAGATTTATTTCTAGTTATTGATACGCATTCCAAAATCTGTTTACTTACGTCAATGGGATTCTACAGGAGTCTACTCCATGGGTCTGATGCTGAGTAAAGCTCTTCAACTTGACCACAGTGGAGCTACATCTCTCTATTTATCCATATGTCTACAACTTTAAATGACACAGAGTTCCCACTTCCTCACTGAATTTCCTTTCATGGTTAGCTAACATTGTTTAAATTTCATCTTATTTTATTACCTTGCCACAAGTAAATAAATTTTGGAACATGGAGTGCATACTCTAGCAGTAGAATCCTGCATTGAAAACTCAGCTGAGTAAATACTTGCAAATCGCCCTCACTATGAACACTTGTAATGGCACTATCTCGTTAATTTGCATGCTTCATAAAGATCTGCAAATGAACAGTTTTAGTCTCTTTTGCGATTTGAACGTCGTCCACTTCTGTAGTTTTTGTTGAGCTACTTTCTGTATGAATTCATTGGGAGTTAGCATCTCAGGGTCCACAAAGTACCAGTTAAAAAACTTAAATCCATTTGTGCTGTGAGTGCAATACCAGTATTGCAATCTTACATCTTTTAAAGAACCAAATACATGGTGTTTAGAAGTATTCAAAAAAAGCACTGTAAATGTCACCCGTTTCTACCAAAGGAATGTTGTTGCTTTTCTAAATCTGTGCTAAAATCCTTAGAAGCCAAGTGTGGCCCTGGTAAAAATGAGATGCCTCTAAGTTAGCACTAGTGAGCAATTACGGTACTAGGGGGAGGGGTTGGAAAAACCTGCCTCACGATGTAGAGTGAATTGTGCCTGTTCAAAGCGGAATCTACGTTTGTAAGGAAGATTGTTTTGGAACAACTCGTGCAAAATCCGTAAACAGATCTTTTTAGAATCTTGTGTGTAAATCTATCTGCTGCATAGTGATATTTCTAATTGTGTAACTACCTGTATGGCTCACCGCCCGTGATGCTGAAGTGCTTCATGCTAATGTCAAGAATGTTCACAGCACCTTTGTAACAGCTGATAGCAAATGACAATTTGGTTTGACCTGTATGCTGCAAGATGCCTCTAGCCCAGTTGGATTAATTTTATTAAAAAATCTAGATGAGCAAGAAGTATAACTAATCTGCTTACTAGCACTGAATTGCTCCTTTCTCAAAGCAATAAATATATTCATGTTGTAACATCTGTTGTGCAGCCTACAATACGAGTTGTTTTGTTGCATTGTTTCTATATAATTTATTTTGTGCAATAAAAGAAACTCTGGGTTTATCAGGCTTCTCTCCAGTTTGTAATAATATCTGAATTAAAACATTTAATTCAGGGAGGTGATTCTGCCCCTTTACTCTGCTCTTGTCAGACCCCACCTGGAGTACTGTGTGCAGTTCTGAAGCCCCCAGCACAGGAAGGACATGGAAGTGTTGGAGTGGGTCCAGAGGAGGGCCACAAAGATGATCAGAGGGCTGCAGCAGCTCTCCTATGAAGACAGGCTACAAGAGTTGGGGCTCTGCAGCCTGGAGAAGAGAAGGCTTCTAGGAGACCTGATAGTAACCTGCCAGTATCTGAAGGGGGCCTACAGGAAGGCTGGGGAGGGACTATTTACAAGGTCTTGCAATGCCAGGACAAAGGGCAATGATTTTAAACTGGAAGAGGGGAGATTTAGACTGGATGTTAGGAGGAAGTTCTTTAGAGTTGAGGGTGGTGAGACACTGGAACAGGTTGCCCAGGGAGGTTGTGGCTGCTCGCTCTGTCCCTGGAGGTGTTCAAGGCCAGGTTGGAGGAGGCCTTGAGTAACCTGTCCTAGTGGGAGGTGTCCCTGCCTATGACAGGGGGTTGGAACTAGATGATTCTTGAGGTCCCTTCCCACCTTACCATTCTATGATTTCCTGGCATTACTTTTTAATCACGCAAGCATACTGTCAGCTTGCAGGAATGCAGGGTAGATGTGGAATACAGAATACATGTGGAATGCTGTAATACTTTACAGAAAAATCAGAAGGTATTTACATGGTCTACTTTTGTTCTTGCTGATGTCACAGAGCGAGTTACCATTTATTTTCATGGGTTTCAAGCCTGCCTAACACTGAAGTTGCCTGGATTTGGCACCCTGTTTGTAAAATACGACCAGGTGAGTTACACACTGTGACTGTGTTTGAGGCTTTTTTTCAAAAAGCACATTTCAGTGCCTGACAGTCCCATGGAACTTCTGCCATGGGGTTTTTTAAAGCCTCATTTCTTTGCTTAATATGTCACCTTTTTTTTTTTTTTTTTTTTTTAATCTTTTTCTTCCCTCATTCAAGTGAATTTGAAATGCNATTTTGTTCTCTCTTGATTGCAAGTAGTGTTTATTCTTCTGTGCACTTACCTTCTGGTCACCCTTTACTATGTCCTTGGGATATTTTAAGTCTAAGGTAATGTAAAATAAATGTGCATGCAAAATGGAAGCTAGAGGATATCTGTATATATGAGCCCTTGGTATGAACTAACAATCCTCCTACAATATACTGAGTTATTGCAAAGAAAAACAATGGAGGGAGAGCTGTTATTCAAGAAAACCCATACCTTTTCTCTGAGATGCTGCTGTGACACATTGAATACCACTGCATGAGTTCTGAGATGTTTCAGATTTGGAAATGATAGAAAGGGTTGTTGATTAAATTAAAATTGCCTGAGACAAACAGCATTTTGCATTCCCTTGTAAAACCCTTCTAGATAATTAGCAAAAGGTAACAATTGCTTGTGAACATGTAAAGGTATATGTAGTAGACTGCAATATGTACATAGGAGTAACTGAAACACGTTTTCTATGGGATTTGCTACAAATGCAGTTTACTGATACACAGGCAAAGAGCAGTCATGGCACCCCTGGCTGCTGTGTGAACTGCAGCTAAACATGTAAAGGTATATGTAGTAGACTGCAATATGTACATAGGAGTAACTGAAACACGTTTTCTATGGGATTTGCTACAAATGCAGTTTACTGATACACAGGCAAAGAGCGGTCATGGCACCCCTGGCTGCTGTGTGAACTGCAGCTGCAGCAGCGTAGCTTCACTGGCTTTGAACCTTTTTCAAACATGCAGATTTGTCAAAGGTCAGTGATTAGTGCTTTCCTTTCTTCTAATAGTGTTCCTGAGACAGACTTAGGGTCACTCAGTGCAAAAAATAAACAAGCTTTACATAACGCTTGTATATTATGCTACTACGTTCTTTATTAAACAGAATCAAAGCGCCAAATACTGCTCCTGCAATGTTTCCTCAAGCAAGATTTCCATTTAAAATGTTGGTGCTTATTTTAAAGAATCTCTGTTTCAGGTAGCTAAAAAGAGACTCATTCTGGGGAAAAACCCATGTATGGGACTAGCAACAAATGCCTGCTCAGTCATAAACCCAGATTATGTTGTGTTGACAGAGAAAGGTAGGTAGTATTCAAACAGTTATTTACATCAAGGGCACAGAATATGAATTTCCCTGTTAGAACTGTCATTCAAATTGCTTTCTACCCTGATTACTTTTTCTCTTTTATTCTAGAGGAGAATATGCTATGCAACATCATTATAGGCAAGAGTAATGTTTTTCAGAAGAAAAGTGATTTAGTGATCTAGTTTTCATTAAAGAAACAGACATTTGCTGGCAGTGTGTAATATGAACACCTCACTCCAGTGGCAGACTTCCAACATCTTCATTTGGAAAGAAGACTGCTGCATTCATAATTCATAAAAGCATTGGCACCTCTCCCATTAAACTAACACAGGAAGAGAAAACATTCTTACAAAGACGTTCTCTCCATCTTTTCTAAACTATTTATAGATGAAGTTCTGTCCTTTCCTGCAGTATGCAAATAATTACAGTAAGTGCATTTATAGATACAGAAAATAATTACAGTAATTACCCTATTCCTTAGGAAAAACTATACTTAATTCTAGCTTTGGAGACGCTTTAAATTCCTTGGATTTCATTTCATCCTTTTATGATAGAAGATGCACAACTTATATGTCTCAGTGCCCCTGCCGACTTCCAGTTCTGTTGCCAGTAGCCTCTTCCAGATTTTAATGTCCTAGTACATCCGTAGAACTGGCAGGACTTGTTGCTAGCCATCATTATTATTTTTTCTGTCCATGTCTTTCACAAGGTGGTATGATTTTATCTTGACTGCTTTTTAATAGCTGTTTTATGCCCATGTTTCTCCCTCTAAACAACTAAAAGTATTAACAGATATAAAAAGATATCTTTATATATATCTTTCCTCTGTGCTCATTTTGTCCCTGTGCAGCACCCAACATCAGGATTTCTGAGGATCTGGAAAAGCAGGCTCAGGAAGTTTGCTACTGGCTCTGTGTTTTACTAGTTCAAGATATTGGATTTTTTGAACCACCTTGTTACTAACGAAGAACTCCCTGCAGAAAAATAGCTTTGCACAGTAGACCTAATGCTCTCTCATGATAATGCACAACTCATGTGAAGAAAGAGATTACTTGGGATGTAAGGGACTACTTCCTTAGTTCCACAGGACACAAAAGTCAAAGCAGTGAACTTGAAGCTGGTTCATGTGAACAATTGACTGTCACCAGCCTTGAAGTAAAAGAATTTTATCATTGCAGAATATGGTGCGTGTTCAGAGGTACATCTAAGAAGAGCTAGAGTAGCTGAAAATAATGGATCTTGTACTGTTTAAAAAATTAACTACTATGCATCATCGTTTATAGATTATGTCTTAGGTTGTACTGCATATATTAATTCCAGAGATTTTCTGTGTTACAGCATCTAGAATTGGCTGGCTGCATAGTGTTCATTTTCTCCAAGTTGTGGAATGTATTTGAATCCATCAGAAAGGAAGTGGATTTACTAACTATGGCTACCCCTTGGAAGCAAATAGCATCCAGAATAGAATCATAAAATGGTAAGGTTGGAAGGGACCTCAAGGATCATTTAGTTCCAACCCCCTGCCAACTTCCCACTAGTATGGGTCACTCAAGGCCTCATCCAACCTGGCCTTGAACACCTCCAGGGAGAGAGCAACCACAGCATCCCTGGGCAACCTGTTCCAGTGTCTCACCTGCCTCACTGTAAAGAACTTCCTCCTAACATCTAGTCTAAACCTCCCCTCTGCCAGTTTAAACCCATTGCCCCTTGTCCTGGCATTACAAGACCTTGTAAATAGTCCCTCCCCAGCCTTCCTGTAGGCCCCCTTCAGATGCTGGAAGGC
>VWZE01004463.1:121377-159681 GCA_013396675.1 Eubucco bourcierii
GGTCCCTTTCCTCAGGGCTGCTCTCCAGCCATTCACCACCCAGCCTGGATTTGTGCTTGGGATTGTGCCTACCCAGGTGCAGGACCTTACACGTGGCCTTGCCGAATCTCATGAGATTGGCTTGAGCCCACTTCTCCAGCCTGTCCTCTTGTACTTCTAAATACCTTCTTTCTTAATCTCCAGTATTAAACAACAATTTCACAGATTTGTTCTAGACTTTTTTTCTGTAAATGTTCAGCTCAGGTTGTTGCTATCTAGTAATGAAAATTTCTGGAAAAAGGGGTGGGGGGGGGGGGGGGTGGGAAGTCACACATCTGTACTGATAAATAGTTCTCTGTGACTTGAAGCAGTCGACCTACCCTTCTTTTTTTGTCCTGCTCACTGCCAGAATCGTTTTTAGCATGAAGAGAAATTTCCAGAATACCATCTAAAAGAATATTGCTCATCTGCTTCAGGTAAGCAGTATGTAACTTGTGTTTCCATTTATTAATAATTGATATTTTGAAGAGCGCTTTGGCTAATACTTTGAGAAGGTGAGAGTGTGTGCGTGTTCGTCTGTGTTTTCAGAGGGTTTCCCATCTAATTTGACCATTTATCCACAGATGTATCAGAAGGGGCAGGCTAGTGGAAATTAGTGCTAATACTGTAACAAATAAATAACGCTGTGTTTATTTAGAGAAGTTGTACAGCGAAGGATAAAATCTGCACTATTGTTTTCAGAAAAATGCTGCTTTATTTTTTTATACTTGCTATGAAAACTGTAAGGAATTATGTTGCCTCGTGAAAACAACCGTGTTACGTGGACGATGCTATAAAAGGCATCTACTTGAAGAGTATTTGCCTGTGTAACGTGCAACATGTGTGCACAAGCTTTTAGTGATGCTGTTATGGAAATAGGAGGTGGCCTACTGGTTGCAGGTTCTCCATTTGTTTTACAGATTATATCCAAAACAAGTAAATCAAATAGAAAATAGATGCATACATGTGAAATGAATCCAGAGTGCATTTTAGGTTATGTGTTTTAAACACAAATCGGGAGTTGCTTTGCCATGGCATGTTGGCTATAGGTGAAAGCAGAATACAGCAACTTAGCATAAGAAAGTAATTCAGCTACAACTGCAAAATAAGTTTTCAAGGTAACACTAATGTGAAAACAGAATTCACACCTAAATCTGTGCAGGTCTGTTTCCTGACTTTGGAGAAAAGCACACAGAAAATCCCTTTCGGTGACAGCACACAGTGACCTGCTTACCATCCGCCTTCAGCCCCAGCACACTAATTTTTGCCTGCAGCTCCTGACCAAGACCTACAGTATGGCAAATAAATTTACAGGCATAGGAAAAATAACTCATCAGGAAACATGGAGTGAAAACATTTTTTACTACGAGCCTTACTATAGGTTCATTTCCCAGCATGGAGAAACTGCAATAATCACTGCTTAAAGAAACTGAAGAGAAGCTTTTATTTAATTCTATTTATTTATTTCTATTTATTTTATTTAAAGTTTGTCACAGTGTCTGCTGGATTTTGGGAAGAGGATGGATGTTTAGGTTACTTTCTTCTTTCAGGTAACCAGCACCAGAACAAGAGGACACAATCTCAAGCTACATCAGGGGAAGTTTACACTCGAGGTGAGGAGGAAGTTCTTCTCTGAGAGAGTCATTCACTGCTGGAATGGGCTGCCCAGGGAGGTGGTGGAGTCACCATCCCTGGAGGTGTTCAAGGTGTGTTTGGACGTGGCACTTGGTGCCATGGTCTAGTCTTGAGGTCTGTGGTATCGGGTTGGACTTGATGATCTTTGAGGTCTCTTCCAGCCTTGGTGATACTGTGATACTGTTATAGGAGAGGCTACTTGTCTTTCCAAGTGAGAGAGCTGTATATTCTGTATTCTGATGTCATCTACTGCTAGTCACTAGAGGATACTGATTAAAACTGAAGTTGAGTAGCCTGTAAAAAAATGTTCATCAGCTCTTGTAGTTCTCAGTTTTCTCAGTTGCACAACAGCAGGTGAGGCCCTGAATTTCCAAAGATGAAGCATAGCAGATAGTGTCATCCAGGGGAAATATACAAGGAAATAACCAGGTGGCCACCCCACCAGAACAGCCATGAGATAACCAGTTACCCTGGCTGCATTCATACAGCACTGCTCGAGCTGTTGGCAGCTCTGGACAGTGAGTGTGACAACTGCAGCAGAGAGGTAGTGGCTATGAGTTTTGAGCCCAGGTACAAACTCAGGTCATTGCTAGCCAGGCTACCTTTACAGCATATTTCAGTGTATACAAGTTGTTTGCCCATGGGGTATATAGAAAAAAATGCATTTCAAACCTTTCACCAATCAACACATTTTAAATACTGTCTGTTTCTTAGCTGCTGCCACGCCATGCCTCTAGTTCAAATAGGAGACCAGTAGATATATTAATATGTTTCCTAAATGTCCTTGTGTTTTATTACTAGAAAGCTTGTTTCTAGCTGCTGTTTGCAGTCCAGTGTTAAGAGTTACTGAAGAACTTGACCTTGGCAAACAGTTGACAAATAGTGAGTGTCCAAGATGTGACACAAGATAGGTGTGATCATTGGCCTGAAACTGAGGCTGTGAAATCCAGTGCAAGACTTGGTCCGTGGATTCACAGGTTTCTTGTGCTAAATACTTTAGGAGGAGAGGTCATGGGAAAGGAAGGCTGTCTGTATTGAAGCAGCTGTATTGTCTGGTCTGCTTTTATTTGCCCACAAACAACCACAGGAATAAGAATATTTATTTGGGAGTGGTAGTGGTGAAAAATAATGTGTTAATGAGTGCACAGTTGCAAATAGAAATAAACTAATTTCTTTGAGAATGTAAGCACTAAATAGTGCTTCATACTATTAATAACTTCTAAGAAAAGATGTCATGTCCCAAGAGCAAAGCATAGTGGGTTGTAGCCTGATGCTAAGAGAACTTATCTAAATGTAGTCCTCACAGAGGCTGACAATTGTTTCCATTTAGTCTCTGAGGCAAGTATGTTTACTTCCACTTCAGTACAGGATCAATTATACAAATCTCTAAAAGCCTGCAGGTACAAGCACCTCTAATGCAACAAACCACAAGGCACATAGACATTTACAATTCCAGGAGCTGAAGCTAAATTTATTTTTTATCTCTTCATGCATCAGTAATATTTAGAAAAGCAGGAAAAATCAAGCTTTAGTGTAGTGATGACCCATGAAAGTTGCATTAAGAATGCTTGAAGTGTCACAGATGCCTTCCAAGCAGCACTTTGGATGGTCCAGTTGTGCGTCTACAAAATTCACAAGGAGATGACAAGATTTTCCTGGCTGTGAGCAGAGCAGTGTGGATATGTGCAGGGCCCAGGTTCTAGAATGGGAGCTGAAGCAGAGGCATCCATCCCAAGGAATGGGAGAAGTTTGTCTGTGGCTCTTCAGAAGCAGATGGACTGAGGCTTGTTTAGATTTTACCCACACACGATGCTTTTGACAAGGGTGGAATGTACATGGAGAGTTTGTGCTTTGCATTCAAAGAAAAAGTACTTGTTGACAATTTCCCAAAAGCCCCAGGCATTATCTTTTTCCCTAAGTTTAATGGTAAGACCTTGGCACTGGAAGGCCAGAAGGCAAAGCTCATCCCTTAGCACTAAGAAACCTTCAGCTTTATGAAGAGAGTCCAAATACGACAGCTGCAAAAGAAAGAGAACTATGTAGATTAGAAAATCTCTCATTAAAAATCTGCCCTTTTTCCTGTATAAAGACAATAGCTGAGCCCTAGATGGTTCGCATCGTATTTACTGCTCCTAGTGATCAGTCTAGCGCAGCCACTCTCTGGGTTCAGATTCTTCCAGCTCCAGATTTTGAACTGTAAATAGTACTTTTACAGTGGTTAGGCAAAAAAGTGCTTAACTGCAGGAGATAGCACTGGCAGAGGGGAGATTTAGACTAGATGTTAGGAGGAAGTTCTTTACAGTGAGGGTGGTGAGACACTGGAACAGGTTGCCCAGGGAGGTTGTGGCTGCTCCCTCCCTGGAGGTGTTCAAGGCCAGGTTGGAGGAGGCCTTGAGTGACCTGTACTAGTGGGAGGTGTCCTTGCCTATGGCAGGGGGTTGGAACTAGATGATCCTTGAGGTCACTTCCAACCTTATCATTCTATGATTCTGTGCATCTGGACCTAAATTCCTCTGATAGCATTTATGCTAGGTAGTTACACAGAAAAACTAACATAAAATCATCTGATACTTCTGCTTTGCAATAAGCAGAACAAAGAAGGCAAAGCAGTGATCATATTCAGGAGCTGTTGGGCAGAGTGTGCTGGACCTCCATGCTTTAGGCTTATTCTATATGATACATCGTAAGTATTTATTTAAATTGTGTAAGGATGTTGCTCATCATCTTTTGTTATGAGCTCAGTTCAAGCAGTCAGTGGGCTGGTGAAGTCGTGAGCTTTTGCCATTAATTTTATCAGCAACAGTGGTAATTTTGTTCACTCTTGTCACCAGAGGTTCTGTCTTAGTGGACAGCTGTATTGTGCTACTAGTTTCCATCACCTATCAAATCAAGTGCTGACTTACCCAGCTGTACAGAAGATTTTGCTCTCTTCATTAAAAAGTCTTTGTGCTTTTAATAGCAACAGCTTTGCTTGAAGTCATTGTGTTTTATTTCTTTGCAACCAGCTCTCCTGGTGCCAGCTGTGTCAACAGGATGGAAACTGCTGCAGTCACAGGTATGCATAATTGCTATGGTCTGAATCAAAGTTCTCCTAGTCATCTTCAGCTGCTCCTTCACCAATGCATGTAGCATGGGGAATAAACAGGAGGTGTTGGAAGTCCAAGTGCACTCAGGGGTTTATGATCTGGTGACAGTTACAGAGACCTGGTGGGATGGCTCACATGACTTGAACGTGATCGTGGATGGCAATGTCCTCTTTAGGAAAGATAAGTCAACAAAGTCAGGTGGTGGAGTTGCTCTCTATGCGAAGAAGCAACCAGAATGTATTGAGTTCTGCCCAGGGGAGGATGGGGAGCTTGTAGAGAGTTTGTGGGTACAAATCAAGGGGCAGGCTAGCAGGGCTGATACAGTTGTGGGTGTTTGTTACAGACCACCTGCTCAGGATGAGGAAGTTGATGAGGCCTTCTACAGACAACTGGCAGCTGCCTTTCAATCACAGGCCCTGGTTCTTGTGGAGGATTTTAATTACCCAGACATTTGCTGTAAGGCCCACTCAGCTAGTCAGCCACAGTCCAGGAGGTTCCTCTGGTGCCAACTAGGAGAGGAGCGCTGCTGGCCCTGATACTCGCCAACAAGGAGGGTCTGGTTGACGCAGTGAAGGTTGAGGGCAGCTTTGGCTGCAGCAATCAGGAGATGGCGGAGTTCGGGATCTCAGGTGGTAGGAACAGGATATCTAGCAGGATCACAACTCTGGATTTCAGCAAGGTCAACTTTGGCTTCTTCAAGCAATTACTAGGGGAAATAGCGTGGGACAGGATCCTACAAGGCAATGGGGCCCATGATAGGCAAAGGGGCCCAAGCTTGGGATCAGAGCATTCCCATGAGTAGGAAATCAAGAAAGGGAGTCAGGAGACCTGCATGGTTAAGTAGAGAGCTGCTGAGCAAAATCAAGTGGAAGAAGAAAGTCCACAGATTGTGGAAGGAGGGATTGGCCACCTGGGAGGAGGATAAGATGGTTGCTAGAGGATGTAGGGAGGCTACTAGAAAAAGGCTAAGGCCTCTTGGAATTCAATCTTGCAAGGCAGACCAAAGACAACAGGAAGGGCTTCTTCAAATACATTGCAGGCAGAACCAACACTAGAGGCCCACTGCTGAATGGGATGGGTGCCTTGGTGATGGAGGATGCGGACAAAGCAGAGTTGCTGAATGCCTTCTTTGTCTCCCTCTATACTCAGGAGCCCCACACTCCTGAGGCCACGAAGACAAGGTTAAGGAGGAGGCTTCTTTGATTGATAGAGACTGGGTTAGGGAACTGGTAAGTAAACTGAACATCCTTAAGTCCATGGGTCCTGATGGCATGCACCTGTGCGTGTTGAGGGAGCTGGGGGAGGTCATTGCCAGACCACTCTCCATCATCTTTGGTAAGTCATGGTGGACAGGAGAGGTGCCAGGGGGTTGGAGGAGGGCAAACATCACTCCAATCTTCAAAAAGGATAAGAAGGAGGACCCAGGTACCTATAGACCAGTCAGTCTCATCTCTGTCCCTGGAAAGATAATGGAGCAGCTTATTCTCAGTGCTGTACTTCACCATATCAAGGACAAGAAGGTTACTGGGAGCAGTCAGCTTGGTTTTACAAGGGGAAGTCATGTTTGATCAACCCGATAACCTCCTATGGGGACGTAACCAGGTGGATAGATGATGGAAGAGCAGTGGATGTACTTTACCTTGATTTCAGTAAAGCATTTGACACCGTCTCCCACAGCATCCTCATAGCTAAACTGAGGAGGTGTGGTCTGGGTGATGGAGTAGTGAAGCAGATTAGGAACTGGTTAAAAGAAAGAAGTCAGAGAATTGTGGTCAATGGGACAGAGTCTAGCTGGAGGCCTGTAGTGGAACTCCTCAGGGGTCAGTACTGGGACCAGTATTATTCAGTGTGTTGATTAATGACCTGGATGAGGGCATGGAGTGCACTGTCAGCAAGTTTGCTGATGACACCAAGCTGGGTGGAATGGCTGCCACACCAGAGAGTTGTGCTGCCATTCAGAGAGACTGAGAGTTGGGCAGGGAGAAATTTAATGAAGTTCAACAGGGGCAAGTGTAGAGTTGTGCACCTGGGAAAGAACAACCCCGGGGATCAGTATAGGTTGGGAACTGAGCTGCTGGAGAGCAGTGAAGGGAAGAGGGACTTGGGAGTCCTGGTGGATGAAAGGATGGCCATAAACCAGCAGTGTGCTCTTGTGGCCAGGAAGGCCAATGCCATTCAGGGATGTATTTGAAGGGCTGTGGTTAGTAGGTCAAGGGAGATTCTCCTTCCCCTCTATTCTGCTCTGGTGAGGCCTCGTCTGGAGTACTGTGTCCAGTTCTGGGCCCACCAGCTCAAGAAGGACAGGGAGCTGCTTGAGAGAGTCCAGTGCAGAGCCACAAAAATGATTAAGGAAGTTGAACATCTTCCTTATGAGGAGATACTGATGGAGCTGGAGCTTTTTAGCTTGGAGAGGAGGAGACTAAGGGGTGACCTCATCAATGTTTATAATTATGTAAAGGATGAGTGCTAGGAGGATGGAACCAGGCTCTTCTCGGTGATACCCAGTGACAGGACAAGGGGCAGTGGGTGGAAGTTGAGGCATAGGAGGTTCTGTGTGAAGCTGAGGAAAACATTTTTCACTGTGAGGGTGACAGAGCACTGGAACCAACTGCCCAGGGAGGTTGTGGAGTCTCCCTCTCTGGAGATATACAAGAACCATCTGGATCCATTCCTGTGTGATCTACTCTAGATGATCCTACTCTGGCAGGGGTGCTGGACCAGATGATCTTTTGAGGTCCCTTCCAACCCCTGACATTCTGTGATTCTATGATTCGGTAGCCCTTGCTCTGGAAAATTCCCATCGCATCTGTGTGAGGTGGCACAAACCCACAGGGGATTTCTGAGACAGCTACAGCATCCCCCACCCAACCTCTGCCCTGACTCATGGAGCCACTTAATTGATTTGTCCCCCTCTGCCTTTCAGCTCAGAAGACCCCCAGGAAATAAACTCTTCAAAGACAGGGCTAATTTTCCCTCTGAAATAGCAACACCTATAACATAAATAGTGCCTGATGGTCCCTAAGGTACTGACACTCCTGATGCTGCAGAGACAGGAGAGTTATTTTAGGCATGTAAACAGATACATTCTACAAGTGCCCCGCTTAGCCACTCAGTTAAGAATGTATTACTTCCTTTTTATCCCAGCGAACAGTCAGTCAGTAGGTAGATCAGTTTCTCCTTTCGTTCTCTTCCCTGCTATCATTATTCACAGTGGTTTTCCCCTGAATTTAGTTTCATGTCATAGGGTTAAAATTGATGATCCCAGTTCCTTCTTGCCCTATGCTCTACATACTGCAAGGATGGATATTCGATGTTGGGACTGCACTTCTGAGTCATTTCATGATACTTGTTTTGCCTACAAAGTCCCCTTCCCCATAACTGAGTGGATTTTTTTCCTCTGGGGAGACTTGCTTCAGTTAAGAACCTTTATTGATATTATACCTGATGACAGCTGTAATTTTTCTTATCAAACATTAAATTTAAATCTTCATTTTTCTGTCTCTCAAAACTTTATCTAAGGCCAGCTAACACACTCATTCAGTCCTTCTGAAGGGTGCCAGTGCTCTTTATAGCCAAGTGCATCTCCCAAGGAAATCCAGGCTGGGGCCAAATTCTGTGCTGCCTTTGCCAACATGATAGGATGAGGGAGATTGCATGTGGCAAGAACTTGGACAAAGACCCTTGTGGAGGAGAACCTGATTCTAAGCTTTTTCAGTTTAAGTCTGACTTGCTCCATGAATACCATGTTCATAGAATCACAGAATGGTAAGGTTGGAAGGGACCTCAAGGATCATCTAGTTCCAACCCCCTACCATAGGCAGGGACACCTCCCACTAGTACAGGTCACTCAAGGCCTCCTCCAACCTGGCCTTGAACACCTCCAGGGAGGGAGCAGCCACAACCCCCTTCAGATACTGGAAGGCTACTATAAGGTCTCCTTGAAGCCTTCTCTTCTCCAGACTGGGCAGCCCCAACTCTCTGAGCCTGTCCTCATAGGAGAGCTGCTCCAGCCCTCTGATCATCTTTGTGGCCCTCCTCTGGACCCGCTCCAACACTTCCATGTCCTTCCTGTGCTGGGGACTCCAGAACTGCACACAATACTCCAGGTGGGGTCTGACAAGAGCAAAGTGGCAGAATCACCTCCCTTGCTCTGCTGGCCACGCTTCTCTTGATGCAGCCCAGCACTTGGTTGCTGTCTGAGCTGCATGTGCACACTGCAGGCTCATGTTGAGCTTTTTGTCAACCCAGACCCCCAGGTCCTTTTCCTCAGGGCTGCTCTCCAGCCATTCACCACCCAGCCTGTATTTGTGCTTGGGATTGTGCCTGCCCAGGTGCAGGACCTTACACTTGGCCTTGTTGAATTTCATGAGGTTGGCTTGGGCCCACCTCTCCAACCTGTCCAGGTCCCTCTGGATGGCATCCCTGCCCTCTAGCAAGTCGACTGTGCCACACAGCTTGGTGTCATGTAAAGCAGATTAGAATAGATGCCAAAAAGGTTTTTTCCAGTATGTGGTATTGAACCTCATTTTTCTTATTGTAAACAAAAGAGATATAAAAAGAGTGTTGTGTACTTTCCTCCTGTGATTAATCCTCTCATACGTTACTTGCTACAGGCTGCAGTTTGCAAAAGCAGACTCTCAAGAAGTTTTGAGGGTCTCCTCAGTGGTATCCATACATAAGCTGTAGTAATGAAGCTGCAGGATTTCCTCAGGATCTCCAAGTAAGTCTTTTATCCTTTTCCACTGAGCACCTTCTCCTGAGATGGATTAGTTCTTCTGTCCTACTGGGCCAGCTTCAGAACTGTGGTAATTTGTGCTCTGCACAGGGGCACCTACCATTGAATTTGTTTCAACATGAAAACAATAGATATGATAGAAGTGGATTGACTGTAAACATAGTGAGGAGGGACCAGAGCTCATCACTGCTGTTTATTAATCTTTCAGTTAGCTAATTAAAGCAGCAGATCATGGTCTTGCTCTTTACATTGCTTCCTGGTGTAGTTAAAGTATTCATTTGAACCTTAGCTGCAGGAGAACATTGGCAAGAGATATTTGGATCTGAGTAGGTTTCTGGCTTTGTTTTAGTCTGTTTCTGAACATCTGCTGGGGTGGGTGGCTGCTTCAGGGGGCAGTGAAAAATAACTTTATTGATTGAGTAATTTCCTTTATGAAGGATCCGAAGGGGATGGCTGCCTGCAGAAATATTATTTGTTAGATGACCATATTTGGAAAATGAGTCAGTGAGAAAATAGCATGCAAATCCCCCAGCTTATCTCCAGCAGGGAAAGAACAGAGACCTGGTAAGAAAGAGGGAGAGATGCAAACTCAGAGATGCCAAATTCAAATGACCCCAACAGGAATTTTGTTAACTTTTGAACTTAAAAATCAATTCAGAAAATGTTTGAACTGGCTATTTCAAGCGCTAAAACTTTTTCCTAATGAAAACAACTTGCAGTGAAATAATTGTCTACCTGCAAAATGTTTTTAAGTTCAGAAGTGTCCACTTATTCAGAGTATGTAAAATTTTGCTGGTTTACCCTATACCTTCTTTAACCTACTCTTTCTAGAAAAAAACACCCCATGGGGGACATAATGATGCATTTATGGTGTGACTAATGAAAGAAAGGGAAAAGAAATGTCTTTGTGTTGTATGAACTACATCACCGCAATGCATGAGGCTGTCAAGGCCCCAAAAAAATAAAATATCTGCCAGACAAATCCTTGGGTTTCAGTGAACTAGGCAGCAGCACACCTAATTAGCAGCTGTGTCACTGCTGACCTTTCTCATTTACCGTAAGTCTTTGTAGAGGACATTTTCTGTAGTCTTTTGTCCTGGCAGTGGCTCTTTAAACATAGAGGCAGAGCAAAATAGTTTCTACCATCTACCAGTTCATGGGTGTCCTGGGTCTCACATTCTCTTGTGTTCCTGAAGAGATGCCACAGCCTTGCCTGGCTTTGTGTTGATAATGGCTTGGAGTGATAGTTGGGGAAGCAGTAATGCTTGTTATTTAGAAACCTTGGGAGAAGGGACAGGTGGAAGAGGAAAGGAGACCAGCAGCAGTCTTATCAGAAATGAGGTAAGATTGAATCATTGACTTTGTCCTTAACCCTGCGACTGGGATGGGAAATGGCAAATTAAACAATATGAAATCTAAGTAAGCTTTTAAAATTCATGCTTTAGAAATAGATGCTCTAACAGAACACAGCAGCTCTGCAGTGATGCAACTGAAATGTTCCCTGCCAGAGCAAAAACCAAAACAGCTCCTCACTACAGAGATTTTAAGTAAGAGGCTGCAGAAGCCACTCTGGAAGTGCTATGTGGACCACTGTTCTCAGGACTGCCATGTCCTGAATTGCCCCTGAGGCTACAACTAACAGCTGGGAAATGCTTAGAGACTTTGGGCTGGAAGATGTAAAAGATTTACAGCAGTGTTACTTGTTTTCACTGCAAATCTCTCCCCATCTTAATGTGCAGTAAAGACATCTCTAACAGTTAATACTCAGCTTTTGAAAAAGCATGCAGCAGGCAAAGCAAGGCCACCAAGTATCCAAGGCAGTATTAAGTATAATGCTACAAATGCAACCAACAAAAGGAGAATTGCAAGGGCATTAGTTCTGGCCACTAAGGGTTTTTGCAACTTTTCAAAAGATGATCCTTCTAAGAACAGTATTTAAACCCTCTATTTACAGTGAAGGTTGTATTCTGGCCCTGGACTGCAGAGCATTGTTATCCTTCTTCTGTTTGCTTTAATGAACATGAATGTATCGCATTCATGTCCCAGCAAAATAAAAATTAGGTTATTACCTTCTATCTGAAGCTTCCCCTACATCTTAATTTGATGTACTCCAATTCAGCTTGTGAGTTTGGGGAAGATGAACAGGCTATGCAGAAAATCCTTCCTGGTTATGCAGGAAGTGTAATGAATGGGCTGCTGAGGTTGTTCCATCGGTTTCCTTGATCTGCCCCAAGGCCTCCATTTCAGTACCTAACAGCTTTCAGAAGAGGAAAAAAAAAAAAAAAAAAAGCATAAAAAGTTCACACAGTACATACAGGTAGATACAGGTCTGTGTCATTAGTTGTACATAGCACAATTGTCTAAATTAGCTAGCTCCTGTAGTAGGGGTGTCTTTGGGAAGTCAGTTCTGTTCTCTGTTCCATAATGGCAAACCTTAATCTGCTTTGGCATTGGATTTGGTGTATAGGATCCTGTGAGTTACACATGCATGAAGAGCAACACCAGACAACGCTGGACTCGCTGCATTTCCTGTAGGGACTTCAGTAAGGGCACAAATTACTCCAGCTGACCACAACTGATTCTGTAAGCAAGAACCAAAATCCCAACTTTTTAAAAACAAACAATCAGCACTTTAATATCACAGTATCACCAAGGTTGGAAGGGACCTCAAAGATCATCAAGTCCAACCCGATACCACAGACCTAAAGACTAGACCATTGCACCAAGTACCATGTCCAAACCCTCCTTGAACACCTCCAGGGACGATGACTCCACCACCTCCCTGGGCAGCCCATTCCAGTAGAATATTAGAATGATAAGGTTGGAAGGGACCTCAAAGATCATCTAGTTCCAACCCCCTGCCATAGGCAGGGACACCTCCCACTAGTACAGGTACAGTAGCCAATGACTCTCTCAGTGAAGAACTTGTTCCTCACCTCGAACCTAAACTTCCCCTGGTGCAGCTTGAGACTGTGTCCTCTTGTTCTGGTGCTGGTTGCCTGAGAGAAGAAGGTAACCTCCTCCTGGCCACAACCACCCTTCAGGTACTTGTAGACAGGAATAAGGTCACCCCTTAACCTCCTCTTCTCCAGGCTAAGCAATATCTTTCATGTTGCACTCTGGTGTATTTGGGGTTACTTGCAGTCGGAAGACTAGTAGTGTATATTGATTATTTTTTTTAAACAAGTGCAATTATTGACAAGTAGATCGATTTGATGGTGAGCCATAAAAATGTGGAGCTGAGGAGAAGAGCCAAAGTAGAGGTGAATTTGTCTGTCTTGGAACAGAAAGGGTTGGGAGGATCCAACTGCTACCAAAAATCATGTTAGAGAGTTAAAAGAGGTAATTCCTGTAAATGGAAAATTAATTAAGTACTAAAATTCTTTGTGGACAGAAGAACAGAGATTTTTAAAAATACTGGGAATTGGCATATGCTTGTATGCTGGCAAGACCTGTTCACTACTAGAAGAAAGTCATCTTAAGTGTTGTTCATCACATATTTCCTTCTTAAACTGTATCTGAGGCTTTCAGTGTTTTTGTAATTTCTGCACATATATTGTGTCCTTGCAGTCACTGTCCTGACAGTGGGTGGGAAAAAATAAAAACCTTCAATTTAGAAGCCTGTGTTTCAAGGGAATTGTAAATGTCTCAACAAATTTCAGTGAATCTTTGAACAGGTAAAATGAGAGACTACTCCAATGCCTCTGTGTAATAAATTTCAACATTTATGACTAGGACTGTGAAACATGCAATGATGAATTATTTATTCTGGGCCAAGAAGAAAACTAAGGCAGCATATCTGACCATATTATGAAGTGTTATTACAAGACAACCATGGTATGTTGAACTGTTACAGTTTAAATTAACTGAAAAGTTTAAAAAACAAAAACAAAACAAAAAAAAAACATAACAGGCTTGGGTCTTGGATGCACACAATTTGATTTCATGGATTTTTTTTTTAACTGCACTTTTCTCAAAGCACAGAAAAGCTGAAATGAAAATGCGTGTGTTTGTGTACTGAATCAAGATGGCATAGCACAATAATTCTTATTTCAGTTGCTTTTGTTCTTTTGCTTACAGGGCAGTAGGTCCTAAAGGTCTAAAAGGCCTAAATCCTGAAGGTCCTAAAAGCAGGGCCACAGCCTCTCCAGCCTCTAGGCCTTTGCTGGATACCTGAAGTGGTCATCATTTGACACTTCCAGGGTAGCCTGCAAAGCTCAGCAGGTGATCTAAATGCAACTTGTGAATACTTGTTGGCATCTTTTCAGAAAGATTGCATCTGGGACAATTTTTTTTTTTTTCAATTTGACCAGCTCCAAGTAGTCCAGAGCTAACACTAGCTTTGCTTGAAAAGAAGTTACTGGGGAAAAGAACTTTTTAGCCAAGAAACTCAGATTATATGACCATTTCACCTCAACTGTAACATCAGTGTAGTGTTTGTAGGTATTGGCTCAATTTGGAAAGCATCTTACCACCTTTTAGCAAAAGGCTGATTTTTCTTCCCTAACATTTTAAGTGCACTGCCATTTAAGCCTGAAGAAAGGGTCATGCAAAGTCTACATGCTCAGCAAGAAGTTGCCTGGAGTGGTCATCTGAGTGGAATGTTCTACTACAGGATTTACACTTCAGGGAGAGGCCTTCCTGCAGCAGCCTGGTCCTGGCTTTGCCTTAGGGATGCTACTGAGGTCCACTCCTTCCAAGAGCAGGATATGGCATGTTGTGTGTGTCAGTCGTGCACCTTTCCTACAGCAATAGGTGGTTACAGCCCTTGCAGAGAAAGTGGAGGATTTACATTCAGTTTCCTTCTCAGCCTGAGAGAATTCAAATCCACTTGTCCTATTTTCAAGGCTGGCATTTATTGGAATAAGAACACCCTTCCCGTCTCCTTTTGAATGTGTGCCACCAAAGAAAACTTAATTAAAAGGAGACAAAAACATGAATACCAAGAAATTAAAAAGCTGCAGAACTATAGGCTAATGCTTAGGGCATGCTTGAGGAAGAGGGCAGCTGCGAGCTGTGATTCTTCCTCCAAGATGAGTTGTGTTTGGCACTTCAACAGTAATACGTGCAAGGACTTCTGCCGGCAGAGAGAGTAACCAGAACTCCATACTTGCACTGGAGTGCCCTGAACGTGTTGAGTACTTTCCTAAACAGTGTCACAACTTAAGCTGCTGGGATGAGGCTGTTGTCCTGTGATAAAGATATCCTGCTCAGAAACACAGCTTTCATCCACCTGCAGAAGCAGCTAAGTGTCAGGCTGATAATGAATTTAGAGGATCTCACCTCATCCTCTGTTCTACAAGAAGACAATACCATGATATCTGTCTGCATCTCCAAAACTTGGAAACCAGCTGCACCATGACTGAGTGATTCCTGCCATCTGACTGAGATAAAGCCCTGCCTTAGGGAGCAGAGCAGGCTGAAGCAGAGCTGAGTGCTGAGCTCCCATGCTTAGTCTGCGCTGATAGTTCTGGATGTATAAAGTGAAGTATAGTTCAGGACACCAAGGTATTGTGAAGTGGATAAAGTAGATATCCATCAAATAGAGTTTTCTCCAGCACTAGAGTACTTGCATCCTGCCTAAGTCCTTTTTGACGTTGCCTTCTATCCTTTTTCCTCTCTCTTCTTCTTTCTCTCTTTCTCTCTCTCTTTTTTTTTTTTTTTTTTTTTTTTTGTTGTGTGTGTGTTTGGTTGGTTGGGTTTTTGTGTGGTGTATTGTTTTTGTTTTTCCCAGGTCTGTTGATCTGAATTCCCTCATTGCAAAGACTGTAACAGGTCTCTGAAAGAATAAGCATTTCAAGGGGATAAGTATTATTAGCATAATTAAGCACAAGAGATGCCCTCCAGTATAAGGAAAAGTTAGTTTTAAACCTACTTCCAATTTATCTGTTAAACTAAAGGTCATCTGTTCAAGAAGCTTCTGATGACAGTGCTGTTCATTTTAGTACTTAGTGAAGTGATACTAGCTGCTTCTGAGGATGTGTACTTCTGGCTGCAATGACTTTTTAGTGTCTGGACATGCTTAGCCAGAACATGTTACTGGAAGAGGAATCAGCATTGGCTTGCTCCTAGTGCATTGGCAGGCATCCTCCATCACGGGTGTCTCTTTTATTTGCCACTGGAGCCAAAGAGAGGAGGCTGAAATAAAAGTTAGGATTGGCAAGGAATGAGTGAATCTCAGCATTCTCATCACAACCATTGTTATAATTGGTGATGTGGCAAGGATAAAATATGCAGTATGCCTCAGAGCTCTATACTTCCAACTGCTCCTGGATTGCTATCTGACAAGTTAATTAACTGTAGCAGTGTTGAAATACGTACTCAGACTGATTCCTTGGGACTGGACACACCATTCTTTCATCAGAGTGACTTGGAAAGAGCAGAAGAGAAGGAAGTAAAGAACAGTTATGTGAGAGAACTATTTCTCAATCAGAATGAGGTAGTTCAGTCTAGCAAACCTGTATTACAACTGATGCTAAAGACAAGTGAGCTCCCTTCCAACCACAGTCTAGACTCAGAGCATGCTTAGAGAATTCAAGCAACACAGAGGAAAAGGAAAAAAGTTTGCCTCCATGGCCAACTTAATTAAAAATAATTTGTTTTTTAAAAAAAACTTTTCCTTCTTTTGTTGTGCTTTTGTTTTCTAGTGTCTCCTGTTTCCTTTTGTCTAAGAGTGGGCACTTCTGAGTCAACTTTTCTGTGAATGGCAAAACAGGAGCATAAGCAGTGGAATAATGGTGGCAAGTGTCTTCAGGTTAAGCAGAAGGAGGCTCCAGATTTGGCTTGCTGAATGAATTGCTTGCTCAGGTATGTAAGACTGCATAACTACAATTAGATACATCATCATTGTTTGCTGTGTGCTGACAGACTTGGTGCAGAGGATGAGATCTTTTAGCCAAAAGGAGAAAATGCAAAAGTGTCTGTAAATTACAATTTTTCTCTTCTGTGAAATGCTGATGTGTCAGCATTTGTTCTTGTCCTTTCTGCTTGTGAGAGAGGTGAAATAATGAACTTTATTTTTTTAACATGTTGATGATGTCTGTCAAGTGGAAACTGTTTTCTGGAAAAATTCAAATGGGCTTCTATACTGACTGCACCTAGGCAGGGCACTTTGATGATGCTTCAGGGGCACTCTGCCTCACCAGTGGCCTACGGTCGCTCACCTTTTGGTCTCTTTGCTGACTGCAGTGCAATCACTTTCTCTGTTGCTCCAATGGTGAGAGACTTTTCCAAGAACAAGTTCAAATAACTGGGTCTGTCCATCTACTCAAATGTGGAAATTTGAACTGGAAACTATAACTCATGCAGGGAATTTGCCCACTGTTGAAACTTATGTCTACCATAAACTACTAAACTGTTGAAGAATTACAAGCAAAATAGGAGGTATTGTAAACTGGTTATAGATCTGTAGTAAGACCATCTTCTCTCCTGTTGCAAGCAGAATTTACACGCAAGCAGAATTTACACACGTTTTGTTGGTAGAGAAGAGGTCTATCTGTTGGAAATGACACATCAAACAGATCCATTATAATTTTCCTCAGCTCTGTGTATATGCATTCATTAAAAGGGCTTTTAGAAGTACTTTCCAAATGTTCTTTCCTGCTTTATTAGCTGTAGAGATGCATTTATGCATAGACTGATGCATGTCTTGTATATTTTGTGGTTTGGCAGAAGTATTTTATTAGAAGGTCTGCTTGCAGGAACCGGCAGCTTTTTGTAGTGGAGAGTCCTTTCTGCAGGTAAGTGTCAGGACTACCTTCACTTCCTCAAAAATTGATGAGCAAACAGGAGCCTCCCTCCAAACTGAAAACTAATAGTAACCAAACTTCAGGGAGCCCCAATGATGATAAACAAAACCAAAACAGCTGATTAAAAAAAAAAAAAAAAAAGTTGACTAAGCTCATGCCTTCTTTTGCTCAGAAACAAACCTCTCTGATTAAACAAAATCTTTTTGACTGCAATTTTTATTCATCTGAGAGCACCGTAGCATGTTTTACCCTCACCATAATTCCTTGTTCTCTATCAAGCCACTAATACCCCATTCCAAAAATCTGGATTGAGGACATAGTGAGGAATCAGGAGGCCAGTAGAGTTGTACTTGATTATCACAGGCAAAAGTACAGAATGTCACTGTGGTTTTGGATAGGTATTGATATTACTGAGAGAAAAACAGTAAGATGTAATAGATGTAGCTGAGTGTTCATCTGCATTTTAATATCTTGGGTATTTCTAAGTAATGAGAAAAGCCCACAATGCCCATAGACCAAAATGAAGTTTTGGCTCAGACCCCTGTTGCAGTCCTTAATCAAGCAAATCTCCTAATAATTCAGACAGAAATCTTGCTGCAAGAAGGATTATTTTTTTGGCAGCAAAATATAATAGCTACAGCAAAATGTGGATAGTTTTGACAAGATTTATGTACTTTCTTCTTTGTAAAAGGCTTCTTTCTTATTTGTGCTTGTAACAAGAAATCTCCTTCCTACACAGCCACAGAGCCTACTTTAAAATCCAAAAATTATTTGCCTGTTTTCAGCTGCCGCTCTTGACGTCATTAGGGAGATCTGGCTGCCCCTGAAATGTAGTGAAGCAGTGGATATGAATGTTATAAATATATCAAGAAATAAAGACATTTCTTCAGAATAACTGAGCATCAGCTCCTACCTCAGCAGACAGCTTGCCACCTCTACTGACCAACAGACAGAGGCACTGCTGTTTGGATAGATGCCCTTCTTCTGAGCCGTGATCTTCTTGTACAAAATACATCTATTATTTCTAATGAATTCTGTCGTAGCAAGTTAAATCTAAACCAAGGAAGGTCCTGACAAGTCAACCCTAAAAAAAAAAAAAAAATCATTTTAGTACAGAGCCAAAAATAAATTGAACTTTTTGCTATCATTTTATTCCCTGTGGAGAAAAAAAATGCTTACAGTTCAGGCATGACTACTGGGGCTCTATCACTGTGTGCTTTCATACTGAAGAAGACGGAGAGAGGGTAACCCAGGACAGCAGTAAGTGGCTTTTCTTGTAACATGAGATTTTCATGCAGCACGCATACGAGCAAGGCATTTGTGTGCAACTTGGTGCAAATAATCCTGCAGAGATGATCGTGCTCTGCTGTTGACGAGAAGATGATATGGCTCCTCGGCTCTCCTGATGGTTTGCATTAGTTCATATAGAAGGCATCCAGACTATGTTGCTAGCAGACAGCTCTGCCTTATTAGGATGAGGCAGTTTTCTTCACAGAGTCTGTGCTTTCCTGGGTTGCACAGAAGCCTGATGAATGGGTTGATGTTATACCAATATACCTCTCACTTTTTTCATGCCAAATTGATTATGCTGTTTTGACATAAGCTAAAGTCCCTTTCCTTAAGCTATATGTTGGCATTTCTTTGAGTCTAAGTAAGTAATTTTCTAGCTTTGGGAAGGCATAGACTCTGTTCATTGCCATCTGTGGGTGAAAGCTGGATTCTTTACATGTTTAGGTCCACATAATATGCTAAAGATGTGTATGCAAGAGTGAGAATTTCTACTTGAATCTCTTCAATCTGCCAGAAGTGGATTTTTCATGTAACTGCTGTATTATTATGAAGACCATTCAGACCAGTAAGCTGGGGTTCGAACAACACTGTGAAACAAACACTGATATAAAACATTGGGCACCAGAATTCCTCAATTAGACACATCTGCATCATGTCTGATGCAGCAAGAACGCACCCAGCAAGTGCAGGCTACCAGGAGAATAGGGCCACAGGGTGTGCAGACAGAGGGTGCAGTGAGGAGGAGACCAAGCCCTAGGTGATGCTTGCGAGAGTCCCTGCATAGAAATATCTATCCCAGGATCAGCTTCAGAAATGCATGTCTGGAGATGGCCAGCACCTGCCTTTGGGGAGACCAGCAAAAAATAGTAGCTGGCACTTGCAGAAGGATCCCTCAGAGTTAACATCCTATCCCTCCCAGCAGCAAAGGACAAGGAAAGCAATACCATTTGCACAGTTAGTAATGCTGAGAGGTTTTTTTCTATAGTTTCCATTCTTTTTTTATGTCTGTGGGGTTTTTTTTGTGGGTTTTTGTTTGGTTTTGGGGTTTTTTTTGTTTGTTTGGGTGGCTGAGAACTATTCAAGGCTGGTGACAATTGCATGCTGTTGAATGAATGTCACTGTGTAGTTTTGGAGGCACACTGCTCCCCAGCATCCATCCTGGCAGCTTTGTATCCATCCCATGATTGGTCAGGATGGACACGACATTGTCCTCCACAGTCTGCTTCCAACACACTATTGCCAAAAATATCCTCCAGGACAGACCTCTCCTGAAGGAGAGGATCTCCTTCTGCCTTGATGGACCCAGGACTGCAGAGTTCAGAGTTCAGAGTGCTAGGTTGTCCTGGAAATGGTTCAGTCAGTTTGGGGGTTAAAGGCCAGCCACAGGATGACTGACCACCCCTTCTGCAGCCCACCACTGTCATATTCTAGGATGACTGAGGTTGTGGGTGGGTGGGTGTTTGGGAGCTCCTCCTGTCTGGCGGACAACTGTTGGTGTCACAGATGGTGTGATGACATGCTCAATGTAGTCATTGTTCACCCACACTCAGTGCAAGATGAGAGGATCTTCCTCTTGCAAAAAAAATAGCTTCAAGGAGATTAATTCTAGTCTCCCTCCCCCTCTAAAGAAACTTAACATGATAAACATGACTTTCTGTAAAATTGAGTAGAGCCTGACACTTCATGTGAGTGAAGGCTTTGGTCTCCACTAGCAGATGCTGAAGCATCTGTATATCTGTGTATCTGTATGGCAGCTGGTCACTCACACCCTTCTGCAGGTCTCTGGAGCAGAAACCTTGCCTGAGTGCAAGTGCTGGAGTCTGACCGTGGGGCAACTTCAGCCCTGCAACAGATGGTCAGTTACTGGGAACTGGCAAAATGGCATTGTTGAACATTGTTGATTTCCACCCTTTGATGTAACCGTCAAGTAAGACGATATCCTGATATTTGCCTCCAGCTTCACCTGTAGTTTTGCTGAAACTGACAAGTTATTTTCATTTGGTCTACAGTCTACATTTGCAGGCAAAGCAAGACTTTCTGAATACTCAGAAGGCAACTGACAAAGTTGTTACAAAATGGGCTTAACTTAGTTCCTGCATTGAGAAACAGACATCAGAGATGAGGTCACGTGACTATGAACGCTTTCTGAAACCATGTTTGTCAGTAATGGGGTTTTTTTTCAGTAGTAAGTATAAACTTTAACAGCACCACAGTAGGAGCAACTCTAGAGTCAGCGGTGAGGAGGGCAAGATTCAGAATCCTCGTTGTGTTGTCCCACTCGTTTTGTACAAATCACAAAATAGTCCATCACAGAATTCTGACAACTTCCTCAAGTTGTTTAGGAATTCTTACTCTTGCCTAATTTTTTTTTTTTTTTTTTTGTTACAGCCATAACTAACAAAATAGAATGAGAGATCCCAGTACCTGCACTGGGGGAACCCATCATCACTATCGGATTTAATTTCTCTTCTTGCAATATACTGTTCATTCCAGAAGGATGGTATTCCTCTTCTAGACTCTCAGTCCACTATGAAATACTTTTCTCCTAAGGGTTTATATCAATTCTGTTATCTTCCCCTTACTTTATAACTTGTTTCTGTAAGTTTCCCCAGCAACATCCCACAATACTTCCTTCTCGAGACATTCACCAAAGCCAAGGAGTGCTGCAGTTACATCCATAGCTTCCCTAAATGTATTCCAGAGAGAATACATAATCTCCTTTATCCATGATCTCCTATAAAACTTGGGCATTAGAACTTTTGACACTTTCTAAGTTTATGCCACCAAAGGGATCAGTAAAGAAGAGATCCAAATTATATTTATTATGTGGCACTCTTAAATATACTTGAGAATGCATTATCTCTCACCTCACAAATTCCACTTTGTATCAAGACAGACTCTTAACTAATAAATGCTGAAATGAGGCCTTGAGAAGAGGTGTTGTCTTGGAAATCATTGCATTCTTAGGTCTCAATATGCAGAGAGGAAAAAAAAATGCAGAGTTAGACTGGTACGTTTGTGCAGAGCCTTACTGGCTCTGCTCATGGATTACAACCTTCAGCAAATCAAAAGGAAATGTGCAGAGGGTGCAAAAAAGAAGGAAATTGAAGGGGAAGCATAATGCTGGCCTGGGTAATGCACTGTTTCTTGAAATGGATACGTTTTTATTAGCTACTAAAAGCTCATTTCTCTATTGTAAGTTATTTGCAGTAGCAGCTTCACTGCTGTGACAGAATTCAACTTTCCTGGCTATTCATGATATTTGTTTCTTTACTCCCGTTTTCTGTATGAAAGCAAAGTATTGATTTTCAGTTCTTTATTGTGGGTTTTCCCTTAGCTGTGAAAGGGTAAAGAGACATTTTTCTTTTTTAATCCAAATTGTTCAGTCTGAGAATTTCCATGTTTGGTCTGAAAAGAGTAAATTATAGCCAGAGAACCTGAAAACATCTCAAACAGTTGCTGAAGTTTGAATGCCTTAAAATCAGAGTAGATCCCCCATAAAATATCTTCCATTTAGAACTTGCCAGGCAAAAGATTTAATATATGCCCTCACGGTTTTCACAGAGCTGTGCATGAGCTGCATCAGAGAATGTGTTTTATGAATTACAGGGTTTGGGGTTTGTTTGGGTTGGTGGGTTGGCTTTGCATCTAATCTTGCTTCTGTTGGTTTTAATGAAAGTAATACCTGCTATAGTCATTTCAATGACAGTAATATACTTCCTACCTAAATGGAAATCAATCATTAGAAATTTTTACAATTAAAATCTAAGGGTACCCAAACAATAAAGACAGGTATTTAGCATAGGTTAAATTTGTGATCCTACCTCTTCATTTTTGTACTAAGCATCCAAATCCTGTAAATTTTATTTTAAGTAACCTTATTGTCACCTGGCAACTTAGTAAATCTTCCTTTTAAACGCTGTCAAATGTGGAAACTCCTCCAGAATGGCCAGGTAAAAAAACCCAGGTTTTGTGATGTTCATCTCTGATGTGATTTCTACAGTATCAGACACCTGGCTTCACAGCTTTGTAAATTTTATGTTTGAGAGCATGGGCCACATTTCTTGCCATGTGAACCACAGAACTAACACCTTTTAAGTAATAAAATTGTTTCTCTTCTTGCACTGCTGCAGTTCTTGCCATGGGGTTTGCTGTGATGGTCTCTGTCTCAGGACCAGTTTCCCAGGTAACACAGTGGCTACAGCCTGGTCCCTCCCAGACTGTAATGCATACAGGGACTGGAGCCAGCTGTCAAAAACCATTTAAGTTCCCTGTGTGTAAACAGTGACTGATGCCTGTTTTGTAAAGCTTGGGTGCATAAATGCAGTCTGATCTCTGCTGAGGCCATGGGATCCTGCATTTCAGCTCCCAACATGCCAGAGCTGCTGCTAGCATGTGCTGCCCAGGCTTGCTATGAAACCATAGCCAAGTGATGTCCATCTAATCCTCTGCAGGTGGCTGACAAATCCTGTAGCTGAGTTGTGGTTTAGCCTAACACATGAAAGTAGAGGCAATCATGTCAGCCTTTAGAGCTGCTTGATATGAGATGCATGCTACCACTCATACTGTAAAGGCTGGTCAAGTATGTGCCCATCACAGAAAGAAAGGCACAACAGCAGCAGTACGAGTGTTGGCTGCCACTCTCAGAAATCCACTGGCTGCTCTAGCCCTACTCACCATTGCCTCCTTCCAACACATGAACTGGGCTGTTAATGGAGACCATTTACAAGGCAGAATTTTTTAATTGCTGTCACTGATTAATGGCTGCAAACACCGAGGCAGAGAGGAAACTTATCTGTTATTCTTCCAAGAAATAAATACCTTAACCGTTTATTTGGACCGACAGTAACAAAAAAGAGCCTATTTATCTGAAGGATAATAAGGAAGAATTTATCTGAAATTTTCTGCTTGTCTGAGCAGATAGCTAGTATAAAAAGATCAACGCTTTCTAACACAACAGGGCAGGGCTTGCTTTCATTATATAAAGACAAGAAAACAATCTTTGGCTTTGTAGCCAAAACAATCTTTGGTCTTGTAGAATGAAATGAAACACAGAGAGAAGTGAGAATACTGGCCTTGCTGGGTCCTTTGCTCTGACAGGGCATGATAACTTGGCCTGAACATCCCAGGAGTGTCAGACTGCTGTTCTTCAGAACGTTTCTCTCTTTATTTATAACAAGCAGAGAAGCTTTTTTTCTCTCAAAGTTACTCTAAAGAACAGCAAAAAAATAATCTACCTTTCTTTGGCAGCTAGTGCCTAAAGACCCTGGCAGTGTAAGTTCCCTTAATATCATCTATGTGAAGTGGGGAAGGTCTGTTTTGCCACCATTTTACAGACTAGGAGATGAGAACAACCATTCTGCAAGATAAAACAACCCTAATTAAAAAACAAAACAAAACAAACAAACAAAAAAACCCCCTAACTCTTACACAGCTCTTCTAGTTGAACTAGGTTGTGTATCTCTTGGTCTCTTATCTGAGTAAGACAGGTCATAGGCAAGCATGCTGTGCTGGTTTTGCTGGAACAGAATCATAGGCCAGCCATGGTCTACATGCCATTAGCAGGAGCCAGAAGCTCAAGCTGGGAAGGACAAAAGCTAAAGCAGCAGACCCAATCCAGCTAACAGGTTTATCACATACCATAAACACCATGCTCATTATAAAGGGGGTAGTTTGCTGAGGATGGGAGCATGTGTTCCTTCTCTTCCTTCTCCTCCCACTTGCTCGTGTTCTTGGAGGGGTTCACTCATAATTCTCCCATTTGCTGTGACTGCCATACATTCACTGGGCTGAGTATCACTTTGTATACTTTATTTCAGTGTTAGCGTGAATATTAATTTTGCTGTTGCACAAAATCTGTGATCATTTTAACCTATTGGTCTCCTTTCCTTTACCTGATCCCCCTTCTCAGCTGCAGAAGAGTCATCAGGTGACAGAGCAACTGCTATAGTTTAGCCCTGGATACAAGCTAAATAGAGAAACGTACTAATCACTGAAACATTTATACCTAGTCCCCTTCTGTGGTATGCCCTGGCTGGCTGGAAGACCTTTCTAACTTGTAGCCCAGCCTATGTTACTGATGGTTCTATCCTCTCATGTCTGAACGTGGTTTCAGAAGTCAGGCTTGTGTATGCATTTTGAAAAGACAATTCTCAGAATGTTCCAGCAACTAAAAAGGCTACAATTTACAGGAAAAAAACCATGTGGCATATGTTTTTTGAAGGCCTAAATACAGTGAAGTACAGTAGTTGCCAACATGTGTGTCTTGTTTTCAAACTGTAATCCAGCCAATTTCAGTTAATAAATGGAATCATTCATACACATGGAAGTAATTTTATTCATGTCTTACCAGTTGTTCATGTCTTCAGAATATTTGTTATTTGAGTTTCACTGAAGTGAAAATTATTTTAGTTCAGAATCTAGTTACAGAAAAATAACAGTGACATTAATTTGTCCACTAGGCATTGCAAATCAAGTAAAAATTATTTCTTTGGGCCGGTACAGGTGAAGGGTTGACATGCTGGAAAGCAGCTCTGTGGCGAAGAACCTGACTCCTCCTAGACAACGAGTTCACCATGAGCCAGCAGTAAGCTCTTGTGGCCAAGAAGGCAAATGGTATCCTGGGGTGCAGTTTAGAAGAGTGTGACCAGCAAGTCAAGGGAGGGTCTCCTCCCCCTTTACTTTACCCTAGTAAGGCCACATCTGGAGTACTGCTCCAGTTCTGGGCTCCTCAAGTTCTAGAGGAACAGGGAACTACTGGAGAGAGTCCAGTGGAGGACTACAGAGATGATTATGGGACTGAAGCATCTCTTTTGTGAGAAAAGGCTGAGAGACCTGGGACTCTTTAGCATGGCAAAGAGAAGACTGAGAGGGGATCATATAAATGTTTATCAAGATCTGAAGAACTGGTGTCAAGAGGATGGGACCGCTTTCTTTTCAGTGGTGCCCAGCAACAGGAAAAGGGACAATTGCAACAAAATGTAACACAGGACATTTCACTTGAATTGCAGAAAAAAATTATCTACTTTGAGGGAGCACTGGAACAGGCTGCCCAGATAGGTTGTGGAGTCTCTTTGTCTGGAGACTTTCAAAACCTGCCTGGGTACAATCCTGTGCAGCCTTTTGTAGGTGTACCCACATTAGCAGAGGAATTGGACTAAATGATTTCCAGAGGTCTCTTCTAGCCCCTAACATTTTGTAATTCTGTGATTCTGTCCAGTACCAGATCTGCCTTGGTTTCTGTTGATGTACTACACCGACATACTCTGACAAAAATTTGGCCATGTGCAAGGTAAGACTTTGTAGCTGCAGCTGAGTGACCAACATCACTTTGTTTTCCTTGTTTCTTCCAGTCTTTGTCAGAATGAGCACATTTCAAGTGTTTGACAAATCAAAGCGCTGCTGCCACTTAGCACAGCCTTGCAAACAATGTCTTTAAACACTGCTTTCCACATTGTCCACATTACATCACTCTCATGAAAACTAAGCCAAACTAATGACTTTTTAAAGTTCTCATTACAAAAGAGTACAAAAAGTGTACATAGGATTTTAAAAGAGCAACTTCGTGCCAAAACCAATAACAAACTTTACTGTTTCTAGCAGTTGCAAAACAGAATGTTCTCTTTTCTAGTTCACTGAAGTTTTGTGATGAGCTTAGCCTAAACTATGATTGTATTAACAGAAGGAAGTAAGTAGTGATGGACTTTCTTTTACATTGTTGTGGTTCAGCTTTCATTTGAAGAATCATTTTGACTAGATAATTTCATTGATCTAGTCTTCACTGAATTAATATAATTGTTCCCTATTTTCCTGTATTTTCTAATCCCAAAAATAAGTATTTAACCATACAAAAAGACTTTTTAATATTTCTGATTGTTGTTGCTCCCCAAAATTCCGCACTGCTAGCAGGCAGGTCAACTGTGAGATACCCTTATTCCCTTTGAATGGTGCCTTGCTCCACAAATAGCTTCTGTGACATCAGTGGATATCCTTGTTATGCCTGGCAGCAGCTATCAAAGTGCAATTTATCAGCCCAGCGAGATTCTGGCCGTTCTAACAGGGTTACTAGCCTGACAGAAGTAGATGTTCATGTAGCACAAGCCCAACAGAAGTGGGATAAAACAAAAGAAAATGTGGGTAAAAACTAAATAGCTGTGAACATAGGTATTACATAAACATCTCATCATATGTATATGATTGAGGTCCAATTAGAACCTGGACCTCAGTCATAAACAGTGCTATTGAATGCTTTGGGACTCCTGCAAATGTTTTGTGACACAAAACAGAGAAGCAGTCTTCCATATTTGAAGCCATCTGTGTGTACCAGGATGCGTCATACATACAGACATTAAGTATGGCTACCTGCAGATGCCATTTCCGCTTTGCTGCAGAAAATGTTGCAACAGTTTGTGTGGACAAATGGTAAATATTAAGCCTTGCTTTTTTTCAACTAAGATATCATGAGGGATTTTCCTTTGTAAAACTTAATCCTACTCACACCGCGTCTCCACAAATTATCCTACTTGATTTGCTATCTCAAAAGAACCATCTTACAAGCATTTATCTTTGTTTGTTAAATAATACAATAAGAGCTGAGTTCACATGCAGAGCTAATACCACAACAGTTCTTTTCATTTCAGCTACTTTACTGTTTCATCGTGCTTATTAAGAGGCCAAAGCCACTCTTGCAATAGTCAAGGAATGGGAGTTAGTTAAGATCCACGTCTAAAACTCATAAAGTTGTCGAAACCTATAGTGCCTGATAATACACAGCAGGTTGTTTTATGATGATAACTCCATCTCTGCAGAAATTTTTACTTCATAAATCTGGAATTGAAGTGTTAGTTTCACGTGTCTGGTTACTGTGAACAGGAACACTAAGCACCTGGAAGACTGGCTGTGGGAATGGGTAAGGTCATGCAAAGCCTTTTAGTTCTCCATCAGAAAACTTAGTGTGGATGAGTAAAGGCCATACTGAGGGAAAAGCTGCCTTGACTATTTGAAACAGTGAAGTATGGTTCTTGTGAATACCAATCTTAGAAAGTCAAAACCGATCTATGTCATTCAGCTCAGAAGTTAAAGGGGAAATAGTGGAAGTCTGAAACTCTGGCTCTTTCCTTCTTTGAGGTGTGTCCCCCCCCACCCCAGCTTTGGGCTGCTCAATGAAAGAAAAAGTAGTCTGGAGAAATTGCTGTTACTGTTGCTCATAGTGTTCACGGCTGTTTGGCTGCACTGGTCTTACTCTATGCTCGTCTGGCCGTGAACCCTTGTGCTGTTCTCTTGTAGGCCATTCCCAGTGGCTTTTGTTACTTGAGTTCTCAATATAAGGGTCAACCTAGATGCTTAGATAGACTTAGAGTCAGGCAAAGGCGAAAACAAAGGAAGGCTCTTTCTTACCTGAAAATGAGAGATGGGCAGCTGAAATTTGAGTACGAGTAAGGAAGAAGAGGGAACTTTAAAGGGTGAGATGAAGAGCGTGGACTCTGTCTTATACTTGCGTTCCTTAGTATGTACAATGCATGAAGGGACTGTGGCAAGAACCTCTGAAAGTGTGTGTCTGAAACACTGATAAGTGAGGTGATACAGGTTATACACAGGGTTGTCCTGACTTTGTCCAAGGCATATGGAAAAGATTTTTAGCTTTGTACTGCATGACATAAGTGCTCAGTTTAAGGAGTTATTTTATTACCTCTGGGCCCTTCAGATTGTGAAAAGAATACAGTTGGAGGGTTGATTGTTTGGGTTTGGTTTTTTTAGTCCCAAAGAAGTGAGCTCTAGTGGAAGGTCTCTAGGTTTCTTACCTTCAAAAATGTGTAGGTGTTTGAGCAGACCTTGCTTCCTTGCTCAGGCAATATTTCAAACTGCCCTGGAGAATTAAACAGTACCTTGTTTATGGATATTGCTATGGGAATTTCCAGTACAGAACGGAAGGTAGCCTTGGCTTGACAAGAAAAGGAGGAAAGGATTAAATTTTAGCAGTCTTGCTTTTTTTACTACTGAGGCCACAGCTAGTTAACTGTAGGGTTTCCAAAGCCTGCACCTCTTCAAACTGTGTCACTTTTTTAATGTAGAAAATGCTAAAAAGTGAGAATGAGGAAAGACTAGAAACAAGATATCTATATGAAGCTAGTTTTATAGTGTTAATGCAGATGATATTGAGAAATGACAGGATTTGCCTTTAGTATAGGTCTTGTTGGAATAATTAGCACTAAAGAGAAGCTTTGAAGAACGGAGTTCTGATATGCCATGAAATATTCATTTTTAGTAAGTCATTTAAATTAGAAGTGCTGAAAAGCTAAATTGTTCCAAGACTTCTCACAAAATCTGTTGAACAGTTAGGTAGGAATCAGGAGGGGAAGCAAGGAAGAGCCAGTTTTGGGTTTGTTTTCTTTTTTAACTTAAAACCCGAGATGTAGATTGCTGCTTATATTATTGATGAATCCCTTGCTGTTTCTCTCATGTAGTCACATGAGGCTGGCCAAGATTAGGAAGGAAATGTTTGAAATGTGTACCTAAGGCCCTTCTCCCATTTCAGCAATTTGTATGGTGGGATGGAGAATAACATGAACCAGCAAAACTTCCCAAGGTTTGGGTTAACACTGTTCTGGAAGACTTACTACCACCCAAAACATGAGTAATTTTTCTCAGTTGACTGACTTTATAGTAGTAAGATCTCAACTGAAAAAAAAACCCAAACCAAACACATGTACTGTGGCAATGTTTGAAAAAAATCTCTTTGTACTGCTGTGTTGTAACAGGCTGCCAGCCAATGTCTTCCACATGTCAGCTTGGTAGCAAAAAAAGATTTTCAACATTTCTTCTTAGTAAAATGAAACATTTTATATATATTTCAAAAGCAACCTGTCATATATAAAAAAAATCATATATTTATTTTTACTTTGAAAAGGAAAACAAGGTTCACACCACTTAAAGTCTGGCTTCACTTCCTATCATTTCCTTCTCTCTTTTTTTTCCTTTTTCAATCCTCTTTCAGCAGAAACTCCACTATGCCAAACAATTTGAAGTAGAATTCTTTAGATAAAATGAAATCAAGTTTATGCAATAGAGAAGAAAGGGCACAGTGCTACAACTCTGCTTAAGGAAGTGCTATCAGTGGAGGTACCCCCACAGACTGGGAGTCCGGTGTCTGACTTACCATGTGAGCTGAGCTCACATGAACTCCAAGTTCATCACAGTTAATGCTTCGCCTAAGACTAGAACAAGCCAAGAGAACATTCAGATAGTCATTGGAGACATTTTCTTCATGAGCAAATGGAAAACTACTGAGGCAAGGACATCTTGTGTCCTTGACCTGTGTTTTCAGTTGTACAGCAGTCTGTTACCATTAATAATTCTTAGTCGTGTTATGGCTCTTCAGCTTGCATTGGGACTGTGTTATCCTTGGTGCAAAACAAAGATCCACGAGATTTTTTTACTGCTTGAAATGAAACTGGCATAACCCACGGACAGTGGCAGCAGCCTGGTCTCTGGTTTATTCTCTTGATAAACCTATACTAGAGCCAAAGGTGCTACAGAGCACCACTACAGCATACAACAGTGAACTCTGTTAGGACCAGATCCAGGTTTAGAACAGACCCCTAAGGTTTAGGGGCTCCTCATTAATCCAAATATCACAACTTTATGGCCAACCAAAAGGTTTCCACAACAGTTCATCAAACATGCACAAAGTATAAGCTGAAATACTTCAAACTCACTAAATACCCACCAGTGTCAAGAGGAATTTCCAATTACACTGTAAAATGATACTGAGCAAAATCTTTCAATCTGGAAATAGTCTTTTTGCTAAAAAATAACGAGGTTTTATCCCCACTTACCTTCCCTGCATACCAGTTCTTGAGAACTGGTTATGGCTTCAGATCACTGAGCAGCTTGTAACAGAATTATTTCCTTATTTCCATCCATTAAGCACTCATTTATCATCTGTTGTATCACATACATCACCAGCTTTCTCTGGGCCTTTATTCTTGTTCTGTACAACATTCAGCACAACAGATTTAGGGGTTCCGGAAACAGAGATGAATAATGCCTGCACACAACACATGTTAGCTTCTCAAGTGTGACTCTTGAAAGTATAGATGAAAGCCTAAATTAGTGTAAATATAGCTCACTTTTCCTCTTTCATAGGGACAGTAAAGTAACAGCTCTCCCTCCAAAGTTGTCACATCACTAAGCAAGTCATCTTCTTCTAAAAAGAATGGGCACAGTGGGAGTCTTCTGGAGTATAATTTCTCATGGGCAGAATAAAAAATTGCCAGCTACTTCCTGAATGTACCATTGCTCAGGAAAGAGATGTTACCCACAACTTCATGCAAAATTCTGCCAACTCACTTTCACAGAATACAGACTGTACACGTGCATATTAAAGATCAGGATTTTTTAGCTAGCTGTTCTGACTAGCCTGAAGTATTTCATGGACAGTGTAAAAGAAAAGAAAATACACAAAGAACTCTTTTAAAGAAAACTTGGTGCTCTAAACCAAGGCATAGCCACTTCTCTATCCTTGTAGCATAGTCACTCTAAACTCCCACTCCATTCTGAGACCTCACCTGGAATATTGTGTTCAGTTTTGGGCTCCCCAGTTCAAGATAGAGATTTACTAGAAAGAGTCCAGCAGAGGGCTATGAAGGTGATTAAGGGGCTGGAGCACTGTCCTAGAGGCTGAGGGACTTGGAGCTTTTTGGTCTGGTGAAAAGAAAACTTAGCGGAGATCTAATCAATGTTTATAAATATATCAGGACTGGGGGACAAGAAGGAGGGGACAAACTCTTCTCAGCTGTGTGTGCCCTGTGATAGGACAAGGGGTAATGGGTATAAACTACAGCACAGGACGTTCCACCTCAATATGAGGAAGATCTTTATTGTAAGGGTCATGGAGCGCTGGAACAGGCTGCCCAAAGTGGTTGTGGAGTCTCCCTCTCTGGAGACTTTCAAGGCCTGTCTGGATGCATTCCTGTGTGACTTGTGCTAGATTCTGTGGTCCTGCTCTGGCAGGAGGGTTGGATTCAATGATCTATGGAGGTCCTTTCCAACCCCTAATATCCTGTAAACATAAAAGTGTGGGTTTGGACCATTACATTTTCAGAATGTACCTTTTAGAGCAATTATGAAGCACATCTGGTTTTATAGCAAATGAATTATTACTGTGTGCAAATCTAACTTCATTGGTGTTTGTCTGGTGTTATGTTCAGCAGGACACACAGTTTTGTGCACTCAGAACCTCTCTTGCACATAGCAGATACTGTCAACATCTTGGCATGGAATTTGCTCAGTCCCACTTTCTGGATCTGTGTTCATGGCCCCAGGGTGATGCATTGCTCCTGTGGGCAGACTGAGCAGAGAGTTGCATCATCCTGCTCATGCACCTGTTCTTCGTGAATGTATTTACTTTGTCTCTGCCTCATCTGTGGATGCTATATTAACGGTCAGACAGAAAAGGGAGATTGAGTGGTTTAAGTCATGTGAAGTATATTTCGCAACATGGAAGTAGAAAAGCACTTTTTTTAATAGTTATGACAAATTATTGAATTGCAGAGCAATAGAGGAATGAAATAACAAGTTTAATTGTTTTTATTGTAACTGCCAATTTACTAAGAAGCAGATTGTTGTTAATCCAAGCACTCATATGGGTAAAATGGGCAGGAGTTGGCTCTACAGCTCTCCAAGGCTGAAATCTAATCATTGTTCAATTTATTATTTATCCAGAACACTTTGTTTATTACCTTATTGTTCTTCAGAAGTAACTCTGTGTATAAATTTCTCTCCTCCTTATCTTCTGATTATACGATTGTAGAACTTGAATATATCAGTTTCGATTAACTCCGCAGATGCCACTGCCTGTAAACACAATTTCAAACACAGTCACGGGTATTGTTTTCTGAATAGGTTGTCAGAAATCTTCTCTTCTGGCTGCTCTCTGAAATCACAGTCATTGTGTGCCACCCAGAGTTGAGATGGCAGAGCCAGGGTATGGAGTGGCATTAGAGAGGAGGATGAGTCACCACGGTCCTTGCATGTCAAATATCCCCTCCCATGTTTCCCTAGAGATGAGTGACTTCAAATACAGCTGAAAAATAAATACATCTTCCCATGACGAAACATAGGGAGGAAAACATCTTCAGGAGCTAGACAGATATGATGTGTGGCAGAAAACTAGGCAAAAATGCTTACCTATATGGGCTTTATTTACTGATGACTCACTTTTAAACAGATCATTTCTCATCATGCAAGGGCCAGAGGGGGAGAGAGAAATAAAGAATGTCAACCCAACCCCAGTTTATTTTGCTAGAAACACAAAAGGCTCACTTCAACATGTTCAATGCTATGTTTTCTATCTTCTGTGGTGACTTCTGCTGGGGCTGACATTTCATCTCCCCCTTTGCACACGATAACACTCTGTATTTCCATGTGCCAAACAGTATTTTTAGCATATATTGCAATTCCCTAGATGGGAAGCAAAACCACAACGTTGTATCTCAGGCCACTGGTATCACTCCAGACTGCTGCCATGAGCTGGTACTTAAGTCATACTTCCTTAATTATATCAGATACACACTAGGATCGCATTCTTTGCCCTGGCAGGTTGCCCTGTCATCTGTCAAATCACACCACGAGCAAAAAATATTCACTGTTCCTTTTTTGGGCAGTTCTTGCAAAATACAACCTACGTGCATATTCCCCTTCTGTGGTGCAGGCAGACAGACATCAGAAGAGAATCTGGGCTCTGAGTGACAGCGACGTCCTGTTCGAGTCACCCCTAGGGGTTGATTTAGTTGCTCTTTCCTGTACAGCACCTACATCAGTGTGCTGAGTTCCAGCCTTGCAGCTGATGCCTCATCTTCAGACATTGCTCTGAGCCACCTCTGAGCCTAGGCCCTGCTGCTGCTGGCTCTCCCCATCTTTTTATGAATAATTTACCAACATATCTTGTTTTCTCTCTGGTTTAACCACAACTACCTCTCCGTGAGACCACACAAACTGCTCCTGCAAATACCAGGGCAAGGGAGTGGTGGGATAACAGCTGGTAACTGGAGAGTGGGGAATAGTGGACAGCTTGTTTCAACACCGGAGCTGGTTTATGCTACCTAAAAGTATCATGAAACTACAGCCACTACTGGTTATTAGCAGCAAGAGCAACCTACCAAAAACCCCGTCTTCTGTTTGTCTCACTTGGAAACAGGTACAGCAGAAACTCTTAGGACCTAGAAAGCTCTGGTATCAGCCTTTATGATTCTGTGAATCTGTGAGGAGAAATGTTACAATGAGACCTGGGATTCATGAAGGCTGAAAAGATTCAAAAAGCAGCTGGCCAAAGTATGCTCCTCCAACCTGTTCCCTCCAATGGATTAGCTCCTGGACAGACATGAAACTGCCACTGCTGAAAACTACTTGGAGCATACACAGCAAGCAAGATGCCACAGAGCTCTGGACTGAACTGAGTGCCCTAGAGAGTCATGCTGACCTCTGAGCGTGTGAGTGGTGGACACCATGACCATTCGGCATTTCTCTCTAACCTGTGCCTACACTTACAGAAATGCTTTTCAAAGGAGGTGTCGTGGTAGGCCTAATAGGCTAAAGGTGGGCTTGTATGTGTCCTGGCTTGCCCAGGCATGCTCCTCTGCTCCCCCTCCCTCTGTGCTGGGGCTGGTGGCCGCAGGAAAGGGCACAAAAGCCTCAGCTTCACCTAATATGGGCAAACTGCCATCCTGATTGGCTAATCTATGTCCAAAGGCCCATCAGTCTCGGGCCGAAATGGATATAAAGGATGAGCAGGTAGCACATTGGTGCTATTGTGCTCTCTGCTATTGTATCAGGGCCTGCTTACTACCTCATCAATCCTGAGCTGGGTGGGACCCCAGCAAGCAGGATCAGGCTCTGATACCTCCACATATGCGGCCTGCACAGCCAGCATGACACCGTGCCGGGACTGCACATCGCAAGACATCTGCCTGCACTTGAGGACCTGCTGCCAAGAGAGCCAGGACCAGGTCAGAGTTTGTCTGCCTCCTTTTCTGAAGCACCCAGGAGCCTGAGGAAACTCCAAAACCTCTAACAGCTTTCGACCCTGCAGCAGCCCCGCCAAGTGCTTCAGGTATTGTCCCATGATATTTTTGTGAGTAGATACTTCAGACCTCTTGTAATCATTAATTGCCTTCTGCCATAAGCAGAAAGGAGCTTCCTGCATCCATCCAGTGGCTAAGCAGGATAATTAACTGCAAGCAGCATGACAGCACAAACCTTCTCTTCCAGTAAAAATGTTTGCTTGTGCTAGTTGCCTTTAAAGTGTTCCAGTTTTGCCTGTTCCCCATATGTGTAAATTTCCAAACCGTGCATTTTGAACCTTGTAAATAAGGTTTCTGGCAAGATTTAATGTTAATAAACAGTTTTCATAGTTATTAACAATCTCTGCCTGGATATCAAAAAATGATATCATTATAAATTTTGAAACAGTTTTCACTACAGGAGGGTACTGTGTTTCATTACAGAAACACCAGTTTATGCCCATGCAAAAGCAACTGATGGTGTAGAATGTGAAGATCCCCACATTCACACAGATCCAAGAGGTGGTCTAGGTAGACACAGACACAAATGGATTCTTCTATCTTCATCTTTCTGGGATGTCTTCTTTTTATGCACTTTAGAAAAAAACCAGAATCTCTACAATTCAATTTTTTTTTATTATTTTTTTTTTTCCCCAAAAACAAAGGATTGATAAGAATTCCTTGTCAGTTTGGTTTGGGGTTTTTTTGTTTGTTTGGTTTGGTTTGGTTGGCTGTTTTTTTGGTTTGTTTTTTAATAAATATAATGTTTTGAAATTATTAAAAACTGTTCTGATTTTTACCACACTGAAGAATTTTTTTTTTTAACAAACACAAATTGATTCAACCTCCACGTTTGTAGACTTAAGAAAAGTTTTCAGTAAATAAACTTTCAGAGAAATAATTCACAGAGCACACAATGGCCAGAAAAAGAGGCTTGCTCTTTCACAAGGACAACTGTAGCAGGAGGGAAAGAGACTTCTGACCAGGTTCCCTTCAAATGACAATGTGAGATGTGACTTTCCTAACGGTATACTGAAGTATCTTAAGAGCAAGCTCCTGCTGGCATGACTTCAAAACACGACCATAAATTGCTTCTCATCCACAGTTGCCTGACATCCAAAGAAATTAGCCCAGGTTTTTCACATTGCTTCATTCTGACAGGAAGGACTTAAAGTTTTGCATGTCATGAGTACTGTAGTGTGTATTTTTAAATCTTGGCTATTAAATAGAGCTTAATATTGTATCATGAATGTTATATGGATCAAATTTTAGAGGATAAATTGCTGATGAAAATCTTTTAGAAGAGGTATAGCCAAAGCATATTGAAATGCTACCGTCCTTCAGAAAAAAAAATAATAACGCTGATTAGTTAGTGTATTATGTACGAGTAAATGCTTCAAGCTTATAATCTTATGATTGGTCTCTGTTATATTTGGGTTCAGTTGGATTCAGTGATATTAAAGGATCTAGACTTACAGATATTCATCTATAACCATTGTGGCAAATTCTCTTTGTTTTACAAACAGATGGAATGTGCCCCCCAGCCAAGAGAGGTAGAATGAACAAGAAGTCAATGCACATTAGCTTGTACTGGCATAAGTGCTTCTACTAAAAGTAAACTGCTCACTGGAAAAAATGCAGCTGTGAATTTGAAGATCATGTTAAATGTGTAAGTTCAGTTGATATTTCCTCACAGCCTTTGCATCCTTCAAGTATTCTTAAATCTTAGAAAATTAATAAGGGGGAATGGAGTCAATGATGTCTGGATGCCCCTTCCAACCTGTGGCATTCTGTGATTCTGTCATATGGGATACTTTTTGACTTAAATTTAAACATGCTTGCAAATAACTATGTGTGTTATGCCTTCATTTGTTACAAACAGAAACTTGTGTGGCGACAGATCTCTTACAAGGCAGGACCTCCCTAACTTTCTTGTGCTTTCCCTCCTGTCTTCCAGGAAATAAAGAGAACAGAATGTATTTCATTTTTACAGTGATCTGCTCTCTCCTGAAGTTGTTGGCAGGACATTCTGCATGAAAAGTCCTGTTTAATAATCTGATTTTATTTTCTAGTCCACCAGAACTCAGATTTGTCAACTTCAGAAGACATTTATTTGCCTGTGCAAAATGGAGCAAATGGGCTCACCTGTGGATGTGTTTGGATTTACTGTGCAAGGGGCGGTGTTTTGCCATTCAAACAATGTTTATAGATCATTGAATAGAAGTGATCTGTGTTATTATAATTTTCTAAACTGTGATACCTAAAACTTTAATACGCATACTCCACAAATATGGTGGCTGTAGAGCTATCCTTCACTAGAATCACTGCCTAGGAAGACAAAATAGCTTTAATCACTGGAGGAGCTTCTTCGTTGTCTAAATGGGAGCATTAGGGACCCTTCACAGTGCTGACAATTTTGTCTTCCCTTTCACTGTCATCACTCTGAATAATATGCTCACTTCAAGTACATTCTCAATCTTTTTTACTTTACAATGACTCTGTAAGGATAGCTCTGTGTCTTCCAAAATTGCTGTTACTTACTATTGTTTCCAGGGCGTGCTGTCCTTGGATTATTATTTCAGTGTGATTACTTGTCTTCTTGTTCCTCACTGCTTGGAATTATGTCAGTGGAGAATGGAAGAGGCAGGGAGGTGATAAAGTAAGCTTTTGTACAGTTGAAAGAGCCAGAAAACTAAAGCATCTGCAACCACTGCATAAATAAGCCATTTGACACCTTTAAAAGCTTTAACATACTCTATTTTTGGAATAAAACTAGCAACTGTGCTGACAGCTTACATGCCAAGTTTCAGCTTGATGCAAATTTGAAAAGTACTGAATAAAAACTGCTAAAAATCAGGACTTTATAAACACTACCTGATCCTAACTGACATTCAAAATAGACAGTAGTTAAGCTGCAGTATTTATATAGTACGCTACTTCATACCCTGGAAAGACAGAAAGTAATCTCCTTCTTTAGAAGTGTTTTACCAAGTATATGATTGGTAAGGTTATTATAAATAGAAGTACTTGGTTGAATACAAATGACATTATAACTTGGCACCAGTGTCTTGGGAAGGAGCCTGTGCTTCAGCAAATCAGACACTTCTGTACTCAGTAACAGGAAATTCTGCAATATCAGCTGAAATTTTTGGAGACTCCTGACGCCAGCTTAACCCCTTGGAGGAAGCAGGGCCATCCTCACCCAGCTTTCTCTCCGCACCCTGCCAGAATAGGCATCCCTGTTCACCCCCATCCAGGCTTTGCAGCATGCGGAGGATCTACACGTCTTTATTGCCTCTTCTCCTGGAAAAAACATTCACAGGAAGCCCTGCAAGCACTTTCTTCTGCCTCTCTCCTTTATCCAGAGGTCTAGTGGAGTGGTGCAATGTTGAAGAACAGGATGAGCCTATTTTGTCACTCAGATTGAAAAGCAAAGTGATGTCCTGCTGATGGTTCCAGCACTTGCCAGCAAAGCCAAGAGCTGGAGCCAGTTTCAAAAAAATGCTTGCAAAAGTATTACCAGTAGATGGAGTTTTCAGTTTAAAGGATTGTAATAATTTATACAGGGACCTGGTACATCTCTTTCTTTTAATATCTCTTATTTATACATGAAAATTGCCTTGTAACTCCAGGATTCTCTACTGCCTTACCTCTCAAGGACTCCAGTGAGCACAACCCTGTCTGAGATTATGTAGAGGTGAAAATCTTTGGAAAACGTAATCTAACTTTTTTTT
>VWZE01004463.1:159698-212529 GCA_013396675.1 Eubucco bourcierii
GCAAATTATTCAGCAAGAAGTCAGGTATATCAATCTGAATATCTAAACCAATACTCTGCATTTCTGTGAGGACAGAAAACGTGATTATTAACCACTCGGTGAACATTTCCTCTAAAGAAGGCAAAAGCAAAACAGCATTACTTGTTCATTTATTAAGTAAATTCAGTCACTATTACATTACTTGTGTTTCCGTTACTCCTTTTGTTCCACACACACCAACAGGAGGGTTTTGTGCTTTATGTTTGATAAGGAGGATCTGCTGGGATTGGCACTGAAGGAACAAAAAGAAAAAGGTTTTGAGTGAGTATTTCTGTAAGAGAAGCTAGCCAGTATCCCTAAAACACATACAAATCTTATCCACTTACATTTATGGATCTTTGTATTTGTAAGGGCCTTGGGGAGAATGCTAACACAACCTGCACTGGAGCACCCTGCTTGCTGTTCAGGCATCCATGCTGCACAGCACAGGGACACCCAAGGCACCCATCTAATCCTGTAAATGCTTCTAGTGCTCCTGGAAAATTATGACTTGTTTTTCTTGCTGCCTCCTGGCACACAGGGAGCTTCTGCTCCATGCTGACTGAGGATGTGCCCTGAAGCTGCTGTCTTCCCACAAATTTGATGTGAAATCTCAGGTATGCTCCTCAGAGGTATGGTGAACATTTCAGTATGTAAAGGCAGTGAGCCTATGCTGGTGCTACAACACATGTTGAGGTCGTCTTGAGAGTTCTTCTCTCCCTTCAATGGTTTTGGTCAGTGGCTGCCATAGCATTGCACAGTGTTCCTTATGTCTCTACTCTCTCTCATAGCTACTCCAGGCAAACTGTTAAACGGCAGTCAATGGATCTATATCAGTGTCCAAGGAGGAGTTTGCAATTGATAGCGTGTTGTAGTAGGCCTGAATATACCAAAATAGGCCTGAACATGTCGTGGCTTGCCCAGACGCGCTTTTCTGCTCTCCCTCCTTCTGCTATGGGGAGAAGCAAGCACAGGAAAGAGGACAAAGAACCTGAAGCCATTGAGTCTAAGGACTCTGGCCTGCCCAGACTTGTTTTGCTGCTGTTTGCATCCTGTGATAAACAAGGTATATACACTGGCCTGCCCAGACTTGTTTTGCTGCTGTTTGCATTCTGTGATAAACAAGGTACATACACTTGGTTTGTGCCTGCCTTGTGCAAGGCTTATGGTTTTCCCAAATTGGGGTAAAGCAAGCCTATGGCTTCACCTAATATGGTCAAGCTCAGCTGTCATTCTGATTGGCTATTCTGTGTCCAAAGGCCCATAAATTGTGGGCTCTATTAATAACAGAGATGAGCAGGTAGCACATCATTGTATCCGTGCTTGCTTGCTGCTGCCACTGCTTGCTGTCATTGCTCTCTGCTTCTGGCAGTGTTCTGCCTCACTGCCTTATTGCATCCTGAACTGCCTGGAAACTCCCTGCCTCCAGTTTACAGGGACAGGCTCTAAATGTCTGCAGGCGATCAGCCTGCATAGCCTGTGTGACATCGTGCTGAGACTGCACATCACAAGGCATCCTGCTTACACCTGAAAGCCTCCTGCCAAGACAGGAAGTCCTGGAGATACACAGATCATCCAGAGGAGCCAGGACCAGGTCAGAGATTGTCTGCCTTCTTTCTCCAGCAGCCTGTGAAGAATAGGAAGAATCAGAAGTCTCAGTGGAAGACAAGACAGCAACAGAACTCCCTGAAAGCATTTGGGTACTGTCTGAAGCTGTAGCCAGCTCCGCAAGTTGGGAGATATTTTGTGAGTAAATACTTAAAGCCTCTTGTAATTCACCATTGCCTTCTGCCATAAGCAGAAAGGAGCTCCTTGAGTCCATCTAGTGGGCAAGCAGTAGAATTGGTCACAAGGCGTATATTGACCACAAGAACCTTCTCTTCCCATTCAAGTAATGTTTATATTGTTGGTAGCTATTTCTTAAACATTCTAGATCCTATATTATCATCTGTATAATGTTTCCATGACCATTGCAGAAGAACTTGATTATTATTAAAATTAGTGGGCAGAGGGGTGAGAGTCCTAAATACCAAAATTAATACACAGTATTAATTTTGAAAAATATAATCTTGCATTAGTTAATTACCCCTCCATAACATACCAATGTGGGAAAGTTAAGAAACTCTCATGAAAGTGGAAGAATTTGGTTTGGATCTGATATTGTTTATAGGAGGCAGACGAGGAAGTTCTCAAACACATTTTGAAATGATGGACATTCTCAAACACTGTAGTCTGCACAGGGAAGAAGGGAACATGAAGCAGCCCTGGAATAGGGAAAGCTGAGACTGGGAGCACTCTAGGTGCCTGTCTGTTTGACACAGCACCCAACAGCTACACTTGGCTAGATGCTGAGCCGGTGACTGATTGGTGTGTGTACTACAGATGTGCAGGTGAATCCATGCCCAGCTGCAGCTGAACATGAGGAACAGGATTTGAGAGTTGTCTTCAGAGCTTGTTGTACTGCAGGAGCAGCTCACTAGCACTGTGGGAGGTGTCTCCCTTCCACTTTAGGTTCCCATATTCCTGAAGCAACAGATTAAAAGCAAAGCTTATTTATCTTACAGATCTGCATGAAAAGAATGTCAGGAAAGGTGCAGATTTAATGTCAAGAACAGCACCATTTAGTGGGAGGGGGCAGCAACTGCTCCAACTTTCTCATTTTAGTAACTCTCATATATCTGCCAGAGCCCTTTCCTCCTTGGGAGATTCAAGACCTCTGTAAGTTGTTCAGATACCTCTCCCTGCTACACAAGTCAACCATACAAAGGAAATGAGAATTAGCTAAACAAGGCACTGTGCCCACCCTTTTTAAACATTACTCAGGGAATACCACATAGTGAATTAAGATTTGAAATTCTCAGCAGAAATCCAGCTTGTCATTGTCAATCATCCAGTTTTAATCCTGCCCAAGCTAACATACAAGATCAATCTTGTCTATGCTGTTTGCTGCCCTATCAGGATACTCATGCAAATTATTGCATACATGATCCAATCCCACCCCACATTTGCTATCTTTAAAGCTAAAAATTTAGGATTTTTTATGATATCAAACATATCTGTGATATAATAAGTAATTTCCAGATGCTAGGAACCAGTAGGGCAACCAAGTGCACTGCTGTTTCAGCCAAGGACGGCTGCCTTCCCAGCTGGAAACGCCGCTGTGCCAGCACTGGAGGGAGCTGCAGCCCTGGTTACCGGTGCGCCACCGGCACTGCTCCTTTCAGCTACAGCCTCTTAAACAGAGAGGATGAGCATATTGAAATTATTTAAATGTTAGCTCTCGCTGACGGTTCAGTTCAAGAATGTTCTCTTTTCAAAGAAATTAGGTTAATGTGTTAACCCAGCAGTAAGCAAAGTTTTGCATAGCCATGCTAAATAGAAATCCTAACTAAGAGTATGTTGCAATTTGGAGCTTTCTGAATGAAACATTAGATTTTCATTCTAATGTTATATTAGAGTGACATTAATATGGCATTCTAATATACTGAATTAGAATATTTAATATATTAGAATTACATATTCTAATATACTACATTATAAACTGCTGCCTCATTTGAACTTTCTTTAGCATTGTGTACTTGTTTCTTGTTTCCACTTTGAATAGAATTCTAATATCTGTCTCTATCTTTATTTAAAAATATTTTTTAATTTTTTTTATTTATTTATTAATATTTATTTATTAAATATTTATTAATATTTAATTAAAAAAATTATTTAAAAATAATTTCCAGATCACAAATAAGAAAGAAGGTTGTCTCCTAGTCTTTAATTTGTTCCTTGCTATACCTTGGAGAAGATAATGCTACAGTTTTGTCTTGTAAGAGCCTAGTTCATCAAGAACAGCAAACATAACTGGACTAGCTTGTCAACTATGGCAAACCAATTCACAGGCAAATGGATTCTTTAAGACAAAATTCCCCAAATTTATACCTTAGTCCAACTGCAATGGAAACAGATGGTAAAAAAGGTCAGATGAGACTAGGGTCATCCCTTACAAGCTCTGAAGCTGTGCAGTCTCTGAACAGTCATGACCTCTGTGCAAACATGACCTTCCATATTCCCTAATGGGTGATGTAGGCAGGTGGCACAGAAGGGTAGAACAGCTTGGGATTTAGTTGGCCAGGGAGCCCAGAAATCATGCAGTCTCTGATTTAGATGATTCATATGACAAGTGTAGCAAGCTCTCCAACCGAGTCAGCAAAGTAACAGGTAGATTTCGGTGGCATCTTGCCTGCTTTCTGCTAAAAGGTCACTTGAAAAGATGCTTCTTGGTAAAACATTTCCATTGAATGAATCAGGCCTTTCTGTTAAATCTGAAGTGTTTTGCTGAAAACCTGTTGTGTTGGAAAACTCCCAACCACTTATCTCTCTCCTACTCCCATAGAGAGGAAATGTGTTGTCTTCAGTTTTCACTTCTTTCAATGTTTCAACCATCCTGTACTTCACCTTATGCCCACTCAGGGTCCATCTCACAAAGCACACATCTGTTAGGTAGATGCTCCAAATATTTTGTATTGAGGAGTATAAGAGGTCTCCAATCAGTGTGAAGAGAAAGAAACAATACTACTGGATAAAAAAGAGACACAGAGTATATCTGTGTGACAACAGTGTATTACCAACTGAACAGGAAATTCAGCCTACCTTTTCTTTTGAGTCACCAAACACATCTGGATGTGTTTAAAAGTCATCTGGATGTGGTGCTTGGGGATATGGTTTAGGGTGAACCTTGTACAGTAGGGTCGGACTTGGTGATCTTGAGGGCCTTTTCCAACCTGAATCAGAATCACAGAATGTCAGGAGCTGTAAGGGACCTTGAAAGATCATCTAGTCCAACTCCCCTGCAGAGCAGGATCCACCTATATCAGATCCCACAGGAACGCATCCAGGTGAGTTTTGAATATCTCCAGAGATGGAGACTCCACAACTCCCCCTGGGCAGCCTGTTCCAGTGTTCTGTCACCCTCACAGTGAAGAAATCTGTCCTCCTGTTCTGTGACTTTGTGATTATAAAGGATGCAGGCCACTTCAGTTCTTCAAATGCCAGTTTGCAGCAAGGATCTTTGATACTCTTTGATTTCAAACACAAGTAAAGCATTTGAGGGCCAGTGGAAAATCCATCATGGCCCCAAACCAGACATAATGTTACTGAATTAAATCCAGGCTGATTTTGGCTGTGGCTGCACTTTGACTTCTGACTACAGAGAAACATGTGAGGTATATTCAATTATTTGTCATGAAAATACTAACCAGGGAATCTAGTTCTTTTTTTTTTTTTTTCAGTTGTGCATCACTCTCAAATGCCAGTCTCTGCAAGTATACCTATTACTTGTAAGCATTTACTAATCACTTGTGAACAAATGTTAGCATTTGGTTTGTTTCCAGTTGTCATTCCTAGTGGCAGTCTGTGCCTGGCCACGTCATTGCACAGAGATGTGCCGCTGACTTTTTTCAATTCCTGGGAACTCAAACTCTTGGCTAGAAAAAAATATATTTGTGAACAATTGAAGAATAAGATGTCAAGAAGGTCATCTTCTAGCTGAAATGATCAGTAACCTGGTAAGGCAAGATTACTTTCCCATAAGTACAAGAAAATATATTCAGGATCATTCCCTGTATGTCCCCACCCCATAGTCATTCAGAGGTGTTACTGAAGTGTACATATGCTTATCTGAGCCAGTAGTGTGGCACACCAACGTGGGATCCAGGCCAGGCTAAGCTGATCCAGGAACCAGCATGGCCCACACAACATGTACTTGCCATGAGCAATAGTTTTTGACTGAACTTAACCTTTCCCCCCAGTCACCAAAAAATACTGTGAAGTAGCTGGCGCTATGTGATTTAATATTTTCAGGCAGCTCAGAAAAGATTAAAGAGATCAAGGAAAGGGTCCTTAGAAGGGTAAAGGAGGAAACATAAGAGTTGTGAGTGGAAAACTACCTGTGAAGGAAAGCAATTTGAGGCATTATCAGCCTCAGATGAAGAAATGGAAATATTATGAAAGGAGACACAAACAAAAAGCCTGCAAATACTTTCAAAATAAAGGCTTTGTGTTTGAGTGTCAGGGCTCTTAGGCCATCTGGCTGACAAATTCATCACACCAATCTTCAAAAATAAGAAGAAGGAGGACCCAGGAAATTACAAGCCAGTCAACCTCACCTCCATCCCTGGAAAGCTGATAGAAAACTCATTCTGGAAGTCATCTCTAAGCATTTGGAGGAAGAGAAGATGATCAGGAATAGTCAGCATAGATTTCTGAAGTGACAATCATCCTTAACCAATCTGATAGCTTTTATAATGATGTGACCATCTGGGTAGATGAGGAGTGAGCAGTGGATGTTGTCTGCCTCGACTTCAGCAAGGCTTTTGAAGCTGTCTCCCATAGCATCCCCATAGATAAACTATGGCTAGATGAGCAAACAGTGAAGTGGAATAAGAATCAGCTGAATGACAGAACACAGAGGGTCGTGATCAATGGTGCAGGGTCTAGTTGGAAGCCTGTGGCTAGTGGTATCCCACAGGGGCCAGTACTGAGTCCAGTCTTGTTCATCATAATCATCAACAACCTGGATGAAGGAACAGTGTACTCACAGCAAAATTGTTTATGATAAAATACTTGGAGGAGCAGCTCACATGTCAGAAGGGTGTGCTGCAATTCAATAAGACCTGGACAGGCTGAAGAATTTGGCTTCATGAAGCTCAACAGGGGCAAGTGTAGAGTTCTGCACTTGCATCAGTAACAGTTAGGGGTTGACATGCTGGAAAGCAGCTCTGTTCGGAAGGACCTGGGAGTACTGGTGGGCTATGAGCCAGTGGTGTGCCCTGGTGGCCAAAGTAAATGGCATCCTAGGGTGCATTAAGAAGAGTGTGACCAGCAGGTGGAGGGAAGTTCTCCTCCCCCTCTACTTTGCCCTGTGAGGCCACACCTGGAGTATTGTATCTACTTCTGGGTTTCCCAGTTTAAAAGAAACAGGAAACTACTGGACAGAGTCCAGCAGAAGGCTACAAAGGGGGCATGACCATCTCTCTTGCAGAGAAAAGGCTGAGAGACACGGTGCCTTTTAGCATGGAGAAGACTGAGAAGGGAATTTTATAAATGCATATAAATATTTAAAGGATGGGAGTCAAAGGGATGGGCTCTTTTCAGTGGTGGCCAATGATCGAACAAGACGCAGTGGGTACAAACTAAAACGCAGAAGGTTTCAATTGAACTTAAAAGAGAAAGTTCTTTACTCTGAGGCTGACTGAACACTAAAACAGGCTGCCCAGAGAGGTTGTGCAATCAAATCTGGAGACTTTCAAAACCTGCCTAGATGCCTTCCTGTGCAACCCGATCTAGGCATACCTGCATTAGCAGGGGCTTTGTACTAGGTGATCTCCAGGGGTCCTTTCCAACCCCTACCCATTCTACCCATGCTGTGATCCCATGATTCTATGAAATCTTCTAAAATGGCATTTACATACTCTCTCTGTTCAGTTTTGGAAATTTTTGCATGTCATATATACCAGAAACCTTGTCTTACTAGAAGACAGACTATCTTTATCCTGTTTTCTCATTGTTCCACTACCCTGGTTTATCACTTTGCCAACAAATGATTTCAGGATTCACATGCACTGCCCCATGACCTGCAACACTGCTACACCCAGTTAGCATCAGTCCCTGGTAGAGAGTTGAAAGCCAATTTAGACATGCTTTTCCCAGCTGTGGTTACATCTTTGACTGCCTTGTGGATCTATGAATTATACAGGAATACTTTTAGTTACAGACCTTAGGCACCAGATGTAGGCTACCTTTGTTAGAAATAGGAAAATGTGTTTGCTTGTCCCTCATTATGTGGTCCTTTGACTCTCATTAAAAATAGGAAGAAATTTTCTTTTGTGCCTTTTTTACATAATTATCGTGGGTCAAGATATTAATCCAAATTAGTTCAGTTCAGCAGAACACTTCAGCTTCAATAGCACAGAACAGTATGGACAGTAAAAATTGATGGCTTTATGTTGCACTAGCTTTTTGTGAAAAAATCCTGATAGAAAGCTATTTCAGTGTTTTTGAAGGTATCAAAGATCAGACCTTACAGCTCAATGGGATTTGGGGAGGTTGGGGGGCATTATGGATTAATTTGTATACTTGCCTTCCTACAATTCTGCTTCCCTTGGCTTCACCTCTTTCTGCAAGCACAAGGGAGCAGATCCTTCCATGTTTCAAGTTGGCACAAGCTGTGTCAATTACTTCCAGCTGGGGACTGCTACTGGGTGTACAGCTGCTTGTACTGAAGTTGTGGAAATTACTATCATTATGCTGTTTCTTGACATACAAAGGAAAAAGATGAGTGTGTGTTTGGGGGGCTTTGTTTAAGTGCAGCAGGCCACTTATTCATGCAAACTACTGAGAGCAACTGGGAAGCAAGCACAGTGAGGTATGAGCGTTTTAAAAACCAGCTCTCATATTTAACTTCGAAAGGAGACAAAGCGATTTCTTCATGAAACGTGGTAAACTCCAGGTCTGCCAGTTCCTTCAAAACGAGAAAGCATTTTTCAATGTTTGTGTTAAGATTGACGCTGCAGTACCTATTGTGCCCTTGCTTTTATGCCGCTGACAGAGATCTTTACCACAGCCCCAGCCTGCAGGAGCTCCTTGTGTAATGCCAATGCTGAGAAGAACGATCACGTGGCTTACCTCCATCAGAAAAACAGTTCTGAAGGTTTGTTTCCAGCGGTTTGTAATGCTGTTCACACCGCTTTGAACCTGAACCTGGAGAGGACCTCTTCTCCAGACACGAAATTAGAGCGATCTGAAAGAAACTTGTTTGTCTAGCGGCGAATGGTTTGAAGGGCTGTATACCTTTGCGTACGGAGCCAAGTGATGGTCAGTATCCCACAGACAAATGCCGCATCACATCTACTCTAGATACTGTGTTGCAACCAGTCAACACAGCGCGTCTGAAGATTTTGGCTTACGTTATCACAAGAAAGCTTCAACTAAGCCCGGGCTACTGCACAGCGGCTCTGACAGCGGGCGTTACCTCAGGCTGCCCCAGACCCTGCCCAAATGGCTGAGACCTGTGCCATCCGCACAGCACCTGGCACCGCTCAGGCATTGATTGCCAGGGAAGCAGAGACAAGACTAAGCTTCTACACTTTATTTTTGCGTAGTGCTTGTTAGAATGTGAATCGAAGCCGTGACAAAGGTAGTACGCTGAGGTGACAGGGCGGTGCGATAGCGGTCCCTGGCAGCGGTGCAACACACAACACTGGCCCGGTGTGAAGGAGTCGCAGGTGCCTGCAGGTTTTTATTTATTACTCGTTTATTCACTCACTGCCATGTCCCAGCCCGGCCGCTCCCGGCTCGCGCTGGGTGCGACTTCGCTGCGAGGCGGGAGATTGCGGCTGGCCTATCTTCGCGGGGGCGAGAGAAACGGGTACTGCAGGGCGTCCCCGCCACCCCTGGGGCCCGGCGGTGTCCCCGACTTGTGCCTTGGCGAGCGAAGCCCCGCGGGGACTCAAGCGCCGCGCAAGGTTCGCCCTTTGCCACGGCGGCTGCGCAGAGCGCGGCAGACAGCCCCGATTCCCGCACGCCTGACCGGCACAGCCGCTTTTCCTACGCCACGATTTCAGTAGCCGTGTCCTCCGCTGCCCCCGCGCGGCGCCCCCGGTCGCCAAGAGCGTTTCCACGGGCCGCCTATAAACAACATGGCGACAGAGGACCTGCTTCTTGCCCGCGACCTGTAGGGGGCGCAGCGGCACAGGGGCAGCAGGTCCGGCGGCTCCGGCCACGTCTGCTCCGCTGCGTCCCGCTCTCCCCCTCCTCCCCGGGGCCGCGGCGGGGGCGGCCTGCGCTCCGCCCCGCCGTGCGGGGGTGTCTGAGCGCCCGGGAGCAGGCCGGCTGCTGCATTGCCGCGGCCGCCCCGCGAGAAGCAGAACCGGCGGTGTTGGGAGTGCCCGTGGGGGTTCCTCGGAGGGGCTCGGGGGCGGCGGCAGGGAGGAGAAGAAAAAGAAGAGAGTGCGGGGGCTCGTGCGCCAGTGGGAGCCGAGGGGCTGACGTGAGCAAAGAGCAGCGGGACGGCCAGGCGGCAGCCGGGTCATGTCGCTGCAGAGCCCATCAGCGGCTACTGCTGCCGCCGACCTACCCGCCGGCTCCGGCGAAGGGCTGGCGGCTAGAACGGAGCTGAATGAGGACAGCGCGGCGCCCCCGTCAGCCCAGGAGGGTGGCGAGGATGAAGAGGAAGAGGAGGAAGAAAGAGAGAAAGAAAAGGAGCGAGAGACACTGCCGTCCATCCCTACAGGATCCAGCGCGGCAACCGGGGTAGGTCTCCTGCGGTTGCCGGCGGTGCCGAGCGACCCGTCAGTGCCCTGGCTACTGCCCGCCAGGTCCCAGCCCCGGGGAACGAGACCGTCCTTGCAGTCTCCGCTGCCATTCGCTCTGTCTGCCGCTTTATTCGTGGGGATGGGGGAGCATCATGTTAATTTTCTTTCATATTCTTTTCCTCTGAGAGGCTTTCATTCAAGTTTCTTAAAAATAACAAGTGCATCTGTAAGCAGTGACATAATGAAGCTATAAATTCTCCACCTACTTATAGTTCTTTAACATTTTACAACGGTCTGCTCTTTTGGGTTAGTCATGACTGAGGGTTTGCGGCACTGAATGTTGGTTAGGGCTTTTCGAGGGTGGAGGGTTTCAGCTCTCAATACACTTAAGGAAGCTAGCAGGAGGGTACTGCTGTGGTTTTAACTTTTTCCTGAAAGGTCTTTTCCCGGTTTTCACTTTATGTTGAAGCAAAGATGGCAACAACATTTTAGTAATTGATGAAGGAGTTAACACGGGTAAAGACACTGTGAGAGTGTTATTTCACAGAATAATTTAATTTCAGGAACCTCTTTTGAGATTTTCATTTTCACTGGAGTTATGATTTTCATTGTGCTGACCACATGATATTACAGAACATAACATTTTCCTGGCGTGAGTTGAGTATCTTGCATAGCTCCACTCTTCTAGCTTGCTGGAAGTTACTTCAGTCCAACAGCAGAGCAAAACTGTTACCAGCCCTGTAACACAGTTGCTAGATTTGAGTTCAACAGTTCTGATAAGTATCTGTCTTGCTAGATGTTATAAATTATGTAAATTTGTGTTTAAAAGATCTAGCATCTAATGTTTATAACTGTCATTAAATAATGATAATGTTAAACAAAGTAATTACAGGCAAACTGCAAACTCCTTTGAGCAGTTCTGCCAATTTTGTGTTTTGCTTACAATGTTCCAGTCTTCTGAAAGACTTTCAGCATTGTAAATATGTCTGAATGTGGAAGAATGTGTTTGTTCTTGTCATTCAAATACATATTTGGTGGGAGAAGTCTGTAACGGACGGGTGCCCAGGAGTTTTTACCTTTGAAATTCTCTGCTTCAGACTTTGCATTGCAAATGCTAGATCTTTAGAATAAAGATACAATTGGTTTGACTTGTGCAAGGCTCAGCTAATGAAAAAATGCGTCCAACTGGGCAGCCATGTGAAACTCCAATTGCCTCAAAGAATCAGGAGAGTTTGTAGCTGCACGTCCTTCATGTACCTCTGACCTGTTGCCCACAGGCACAAGTTGTCTAAGCTGACCTGCTACAGAGGAGCTCAAACTGGCTGCATGTGTTTGCTTGTCAAATGCACATAGGATTTTGAAATTTACAAAGACCTGCATATGGATTTTAATAGTTTGTTACAGGCAGAGAGTTTTGTGGACAGGTGTAATAAACATTTTCAAAGCCCAGGATTTCACTGATTGCAACAGAATGCAGGTTTTGATCCAAATATGCCAAACAGGAAATGCAAGTATGTTTTTGCAAGACCTGTATGAGTTGCCGTAGAATCACCTACCTGTGATTCCAGCAATTCAAAGTGTGTTGTGAGATTCATCCTATCATTGCTTATTCTTGGGGTTTTTTCCACTAAAATTACCTTAAAAATACATGGCGATACTTACATACAGTGATACTCCAGAAGACCTTAATTTTCATATTCTCTCTGCCTATTATTTCTAAATTTATAGCTATCATATGATGACCACAGTGATACAGATACTATATCTGTGTTCTATAGGGAGTGAGCCTCAGATATCCTTGTCTCAGAGCATCTGTCTATGTTTTGTGTAATTGATTTTTCAGTTTGCTGAAAAATCTCCATAAATTTGTGTAACTAATATGGTGTGACTAGAGCTTCCCCAAAGGCAACATAAAGGTGTGACATCCTTTAAATAGTTTCTGTTTTCCACAACAGCTGTGGAAATGGTAAGAATTTTAGGCAAGTCAATAGATAAATGTGGCATCCTTTCTCGCCTAAGAGCGCATGTGTGGAAGATGTCTCGTCATGCCTTTAAGATGGCTGTAAGTTGGAATAAAGTGATCCTGTGACCATTGTCACTAATACCATGGCCTTTCCTAGCCAAGGGCTGTGTGGCATTGTGAAAGAATGGTTATCCTTCTCTCTTTTTTTATGAAGGAAAGTTGTGAAATGAAATTATTCCATTAACATGGTCCTCCAAGGAGTTCAGGCTTTCCTTACAGGCTAAATGGTGACTAGAAATGATACAAAAGGAGTGATGGTTTGAAGGTCAGTATGCAGATTCTGGAAAGAAAAAAAAAAAAAAAAGGTATGAGAAGCTAAATAACTTTCCCCTAGTAAGCAGGAATAAGTAGTCTTCTGAGAGCAAAACCAATTCTGTGGTTATGTTTCAAGATCTGAATGGAAAGGAAAATCCTACTTCTTCTGTGGGCTGTTGCATTGACAGCTGCCTTCAGATGATGAGTGTCCTCCATGCCTTGTTGCACAAGGAGGAAACCCGTTTACTCCTCACTGACCACTGCTTGCCATGTAGGTATGGGTCTTGAGTGAGACGGTCTTTTGCCTCTTCCAAAAAGCACTTTGTGTGTACTCTTTGCAGTTTCCTTATTTCTTCCATCTAATTTAACTTTGATAATGATAACTGTAGATTGTGAAGTATGATGCTAGTATGTCGCCAGTCTTATGGAGAGCATTATGCTTTGGAAAACATCCACTAAGAAGCCAGCAGGGTTGTGAGATAATAATATTCTCATTAAAAAAAAAAAAAAAGAGAGAGAGAAAGAGAGCATTACAGATTACTTTGATCCATTTACTCCCTCTAAATATACTCATTCTTTACGTGCAGATTTGGTTTTCTGATGGTAGTATGTTGTAGAGTCTTAGGCTCTAGAGGCTCACTGACCTTGTACAAAATTTTGGAAGTATGAGATGGTGCTGTACACTTGTCCTAGATTACTCTAGATGTCAGACATCCTCATTAATGAGCATGTAGTTTTTCAGTGTTCCTTCAGGGCTTTCCGGTAAAGCCTTTGCCTGCATGTTTATTTAATATTGTTGGAACTGCACTTGGAGCAGGATGATAGAGTTAACTATCATGTACAACTTTTGTTCGTTCTGATAACTGCTGAGGGAGGTGGCATTAAGAACATTTTAAAATAGCTATACTATTTCAGTGATGTGGCTGGAGTAAACCCTAGAAAGCTGAGTCAGTCAAAAACACTGTCATGATAGTCTGTTTCATAAAACCTACTGTTCCTAATTATCTATGGTATATATCCCTATTAATCATAGTTAGACTAAGTCCAAGCTCCGCAGACTTTCTACATAGAGCATACATTTTGTGACACAGCAGACTAACCTCAGGTTTGGATTGTTTAAAAGTCCTTTTCCAGTCAATCATGCCTTGGCATATTTGTCCAGAGTCTGTTTATCTCCAGTCATGCACCAGGTGACTTTTAAGAAATATCTTAATAATATTTCAAAAGCTATAGAATAAAAGAAGTTAATGTGAAAATTACAATGGTAATTACATTTTATGTTTGAATGTTTTGTTGCATACAAGGAATTTGGAACTAGAAATTGAAACTTGGTATTTTTAAAGCCAGAGGTCCTGCTGATTGTTCAAATTTATAATTTGCTGAGTTATAAACCATGTGAAAACAGCTTTTGTGTCACAGTGATTTAAAATTCTTGGCAGTGTACCAGGTTACACACACTGTGGCATGGCAGGTTTGTGGGCTCTGTTATTACCCTCCTGGTGGTATTTCAGGATGTTGTGGTGGAAGTGAAGTGCTTTCCTCAGAACTCTGCCTTTACGTCTTATTCCAAATTTACAGTTCTTAAGGGGAAAGCTAAATGTATGGGTTTAAAAAAAAAAGTAAGTAAGACAGGATGTTATGCTAATTAACCTAGAACCTTTATGGCTTTCTGGGGAATGACAGTTTCGATTTGCATTAAACTGTTCGTGGGGTTTTTGTTGGGTTTTGTTTGTTTGTTTGTTTGTTTGGGTTTTTTTGTTTATTTGTATTTCTGAGAGCACAGATAACATACTAAGTAAATCCATCTTTGAGTTAATATGAGGTGGAAAATCATCATGTGCAGGGAGAGTTTCTAAATTTTTCTGAATCAATCCATCTTTGCCTGATATCAACTGACTTGGATCTGAGATTGAAATGAACATCTCCATCATGCAGCTTCTGTTGTCTTGAGCCCTTAACCCACCTGTGCTCTATGTAATAGCACTCAATGTCAGACCAATTGGTGCGATTCTGTGGAAGCTTATGTGATTTAACTTCTGTTCATGTTGTGCTGGTTTGAGGCTAATTAGAATATTTTAGTAGAGAAAATTACACTATAGGCTGTGAAAGGAAAACATCATGATGTCTACTTCACTCATACGCTTGCTAAGAAATTGTTTGGGAACAATAAACAAAATATATAGATAAGGTCAGTCTCTGTCTGTCGCTTGCTGGGAGAACAGCTTCTGGGGCAGTCTAGGAGCTTCTGGCTCTTCTGCCAATTAATTTTCACTAACCACTTTTCTTCTAACCTCCCTGGCCAATCCTCCTAATTTACCTTGCACGTAAGGCAAATCTTGGGGTAAGGTACAGGGGTGGGAAGAAGGTGGAAGCGTGGTTGGGAGCCCCTCCTGGGGTCTCTGATTTCTGGGAGGGGAGTTGTGTTTCTGTATTACCTTTAACTTGTATATTTCTGTAAATATTCTGTCTATAGTGTATATATCTGCTTGTACATTGTGCTGAGCTGTAAATAGAGCTTCATTCCTTAACTTCCAGCCGACTGAGTTGCAGTCTGGGTCATTTTACAAAGGGGGGGTGGGGGATGGGGGGTGGAGAACTCCCAAACCTTCACAATTGTTAAAATGTGTTAATACAAAGGCCTGGTGGGAGCAGCCACAGGTAGTCAAGCAGGTGTTCTCAAACATTGTATTAACAAATGTTTGTTGGGTGACCCTTCTTCAGTGGCAGCTGATGCTGACAATTTTGAATTATTAGGTGTTTATATTCAGGTAACCATGGTTTAAATTTTGTTAGCATATTAGCTCACACATAATTTTTGGCCCTGCATTTCAAGTCTTGGGAAGTTTGTCTAAACTACTTTAGTGTATTTGAGTTATTTGAAAAAAGGAATGTAACACTGTCATCTGTTTAAGCTGATGTGGATGTAGCGAGAAATATAAAAGTAGTTAGAAATTAGGACGCACAAAGTTAGAATATTGTTGAAAGCATTCTAATCATACTGTGTTTTCCTCACAGTAATCCAAAGATAACTTTATACCCTGCAAATTAATACTTGTGGTTCTGAATGTAATGGAAAGGAATTTTATGGTATCTTTCCTGAGTCAATTTGAAACAGACTTGCAGAATCATTATTAGTGTCTGATTTAGATATTACTACTGTAATTTCAAGATAAAAGTTATATAAGTATTTTGTGTAATACTTAATTTGGTAAGATTACTTTTGCAGTAATGTATTAGCCCTTTATGGCATGCTGTCTTCTTAATTACAGGGGTTGGAGAGAGGAGCCAAAAATCAGTTTTCCACTTTCAGCAGTTTCATCACAAGTATCAACCAAAAGAAAGAAGGCATCGGAAACAGAAATTCACCCACACAACTTGTTATACCCAACATCAAAAATGGTAAGAGAATAAAAGTCCTGTGTTACTTAGTTACCAGTTTAAGGTGCTTAGTGTTCTGCCAGTAGTTGTATTGTGGTAGTGCCAGAAAATCTAAAAGTCTAGATTTCATTCAGTTGCACTGTGCTGTACGTTGTACAGGCAGTGATATACATTATAGTTCATTCTCTGTAGAGGATATGTCATAGAGACAGGCTGGATTAAAAAAAAAAACAAAAACAAACAAACAACAAAACCACAAACCAAATAGACATGATGGATAAAATAATCATTTGAAGTTTTAACAAAAGTTACAGGTTGAGTAGTCTGTTTGCAAATATTGTTTGTATAAATGCAATCAGATTGCAATTTCACAAGAAAATGTGTCAGAACTTGGTGAAGAAGATTTTGCTATTGTTATTTGAGGGATGGCAGGAGTGATGCAGGCAGAGGGCTTTTAAGGAAGATGGTTGCTATTTTTCAGCAAAGATGAAGGCCAGTAATGACACCAAATAATGTTTACAGGCAAAGATTGTTAAGTTCTGAAGAACTTTAAAGGTGAGAAGGAAGGTTTATGTGGTGTGATGAGGTCATGATAGGAAGTGGAGCTGTGTATTCAGTATAGTAGGCTAGGATGTGCTCTGATAGATGACATTCTGATTAGACCTGAAATTTTTATTAGATTTTGGGGACAGGATATGGAATTTCAGCAGTTTAGAAGTTTTTAAAACAGGTTGTATAACGATTTGTCAGGTATATATTGATCTTGCTTCTGAGCATATCCCTCTTGGCATTACTATTCTGTGATTAAGTATTTCTAAACATTCTGTGAATTCAAGGCTTGGAAGAAAGACACTGCATTATTAAAGAGATTTCAATAGTGTGAGTTTGAAACAAAATTACACACAGGTATAGTCAGTTTCAAAGCTGTGCAGAAGAAGGTGGCTTATACCTTCCAAGATTGGATCCTCACCAAAACAGTCTATGTCTCCTTGCTACCTATGCTCAGAAGTAAGTCAGTGCAAGATGCTGCTTTTTTTTTTTTTTTAATAAAAAAAAAGCAATTTTTGTTATGGAGCAAGGAAATATGCTTGCTTTGCCTTAAAATTAGAAAACAAACAAAAAAACCCCACAATTACTGAAACATGAAAGGCAATTATGTGTAAATGACAGCTGGACGGGGTTTTGTACTTTGCTCAAGTCACTTTGTGTAACTTGCTGGAGTTAAGGTAGAAGTGGTGTGCTTGAGTGCAATACTTGGGGCAAGAAGAAGATGCTGCAAAGCAGATCAGAGCTCTACTGATTCTTACAAAGTAGTCTAAGATGGAAATAACAAAGCTAGAAGAACAACTTTCAGGTGACCATTGCTGTCACCTATCTGTTTTTGAAGAAAAGTCATTGTATATGAATTGCATGTAAACAACTGCAATATTATTGGAATCTGAAAGTCCTCAGAGAAATAAAACATTTTTGCCTTTCTCAGACACCATTATTTTCCTCAGAAGCTAAATATGACCTCTTGTCAATATTAACTCAGCTACTAGCCTTCGAAACGTGCATGCAGTTGATTAATAGACTCCAGGGTACTCTTTCATTGTTTAAACCTTAGCTGTTTCCTGTCCAGCTTCTGTTTGAATAGTTGCTTAATGCAATCTGTAGTGGTTTAAGTCTTATTGGAATATTCTAATAAGAAAAACTAGATCATTGGTTGTAAAAGACTATTAATGATCAAGTCTATGCCGTTCACTGGTTTGCTAAGAGGTATAAAAAGCCAATATATAAGCAATTCTTTCTTCTTTGCTGTTGGGCACTGGATGTCTTTGATTCTCTCTCTAATCTCTTCCACTAATCTTGACTGACCAGATAATACATGAGCTTTCCTGGTCATTTTTTGTCTGGAGAGAGAGAAGGTGATGTTTGGTTCCTTCTGACCTTTCTCTGTCTGGGGAGGGGAAGATTGGATTTGTGTATTATTTCTAAATTGTATGTAATTGTAAATATATTTGTGTATGTATGTATGTAATTTTACCTTTGCTGTAAATACACCTTTGTATTCCAAGCTCTCCCAGCTGGTTTGGTATATTTTAATTTGGGGGGGAAGGGGAGGAAGTTCCCAACCCAACACACGATCTTATAATCATAGAATCATAGAATGGTAAGGTTGGAAGGGACCTCAAGGATCATCTAGTTCCAACCCCCTGCCATAGGCAGGGACACCTCCCACTAGGACAGGTTACTCAAGGCCTTCTCCAACCTGACCTTGAACACCTCCAGGGAGGGAGCATCCATGTTACGATATGAAAGCCGGCTTAATGAAAGCTAGAACAAAGTAATATTAAGTCTAGCATTGGGCCAACCATTATGAAAAATGAGGTACCAATTCATTTCATTCATTTCACTTTTTTTTTTTTTTTTAACGTGACTCTCTCTATATATGGTAAACTTTAGATGCCTCTCTCTAGAAGTACCCCTAGTTCTTGCTGCACATAAAATCATAGAATCATAAGGTTGGAAGTGACCTCAAAGATCACCTAGTTCCAACCTCCTGCCATAGGCAGGGACACCTCCCACTAGCACAGGTTACTCAAGGCCTCCTCCNTCAGATACTGGAAGCTACTATAAGGTCTCCTGGAAGCCTTCTCTTCTTCAGGCTGAATAGCCCCAGCTCTCTCAACCTGTCCTCATAGGAGAGCTGCTCCAGCCCTCTGATCATCTTCATGGCCCTCCTTTGGACCTGCTCCAACACTTCAATGTCATTCCTGTGCTGGGGCCTCCAGAACTGCACACAGTACTCCAGGTGGGGTCTGGCAAGAGCAGAGTAAAGTGGCAGAATCACCTCCCTTGCCCTGCTGGGCACGCTTCACTTGGTGCAGCCCATGACTCGGCTGGTTGTCTGGGCTGCATGTGCACACTGCAGGCTCATGTTGAGGTTTTCATCAACCCACATCATACTGTCCCAGCTGTAATTGCTGCCTCATTAAGTACTCAGTTGTTAATTTTCAACATACTAGTGAATGGCAGCATTTGTTATAGAATGCTAGAATGATTTGGATTAGAAGAGACCTTAAAAGATCATCTAGTTCAAATTTTCCTGCCTTGTGCAGGGAGGGGCACCTCCTACTAGACCAGGTTGTTTAAAGCTGCATCCAAAGTATCTTTGAACACTTCTAGGGTTGGAAGCTTTACAGCTTCTCCAGGCAACATGTTCCAGTGTCTTGCCTCCCTCACAGTTAAGAATTTCTTCCTAATGTCTACTGTAAATGTAATTTCTTCCAATGTGAAGCCATTACCCCTGATCCTATCACTACATGCCTCTGTTAAAACTCCCTCTCCACCTGTCCTGAAGACCCCTTAAAAAGCAAAGGCTGCTATAAGGCCTGCCTGAAGCCTTTTCATCTTCAGACTGAACAACTGCAGTTCTCTCCAGCTATTTGCACAGGAGAGGTGCTCTAGCCATCTGATCAGCTTTACGGCCCTTCTTTGAACACACTCTAGCAGTTCCATGTTCTTGTTGTGTTAGGAGCTTCAGAATTTGACACAGTACTCTGGGTGGCGTCTCACAAGAGCAGAGCAGAGGAAGAGAAATAACCTCCCTTGTCCTGCTGACCACACTACTTTTGATGCAGCAGTCAAGAATATATTATTGAAATGAAACTCAATGGTTAAAATCGAACAGATCACATAGTCGCAGAATGTTAGAGGTTGGAAAGGACCTCCAGAGATGATTGAGTCCAACTCCTCTGCCAAGGCAGGATTCCTAGGGTAGTTCTCACAGGAACACATACAAGCAGGTTATGAAAGTCTCAAGGAGACTCTGCAACCTGTCTGAGCAGCCTGTTCCAGTGCTGTCTCCCTCACTGTAAAGAAGTTTCTTTTCATGTTGAGGTGAAACCTTCTGTGTTCCAATTTGTAGCCATTGCTCCTTGTCTTATTGCTGCTGACCAGTGAAAAGAGATTGGCCCCATCCACTTGGCACCCACCCCTCAGATATGCTGGTAGTTTCAGGATCATGGTAACCTGCTGGTATAAAATCAGGTTACTTTTACTAACAGTTCACAGTGCACTCAAACATTTTAAAAGAACTATGTGTATTCTATGGGAAAAAAATAATCATTTAAAGAAATCCTCAGCTAAAAATACTTCTCCAAGTCTCAGTTAAAAATACTGCTATTCGAGAATTCAAGAATGTTGCTTAGTTGGTGAGTTTTTTCAGTTTATACATATGTTATCTCTCTGAATAATGTGTATCTATAGGTGTACATACTGGTAATACTTCAGGCTCGAGATCAAAGAATGTTAATTTAATTGGAAAACGGAAGCATGGAGAAAATAATGCTGATAAATACAGCATGAAATGTAGGGTGGTATTTGTTGAGTAGCTGCAACAGAGATTGTGTTTATATAACAAGTCTTCTAATGCAACTGCAATCTGTTATGAAATCTATATATTAACTAGGTGGTTCTAGTTCTTTTATAATGTTACAAATAAAAGTAAGGTTTGTTTGCTTTACTTGCAAAATTTTCATCTGCCAGTAGCTGTCCTGGTCACCATGAAAACAACTACTGTTCTAAGTAGATTCATCCTAAATGTCCTTGTTCTAGTTAATTCTGCATTATATCAATGAGTTTTTCCTCCTCAAAGGTTTTGTCATGCCCTATGCAGTCATACATTGCTGAGTCTTTTTATTTGTTGTAACTGGGCAAACAGCCAGAAATGATTGTTTTTTCTTGTCTTGTACTTTTGTGTTATTACTGCTTATCAACTCAATACATACAGTTTTGAGTTTCTCAATGGAACTCAAGTAGCAGATCTTAATTAATATTTCTGAATGTCAGACAAGCAAATAAATCTGTTTACAAATCAACTTGAATTATGGCAAAACATACTGTGTGTGATAGTATTTATTAAACACACTATTAAAACTCAGTTTTAGTATATCTAATTTAAGCTGCATGTATTCCAAAGAAAGCTACATCACCGGCAGGGTGGAAGTTACCAGCTTAGCACCTGCAGCCTTAATTTACTGAAATGAGAAACAGTTTCTGTCAACAGCTGTCTCATCTACAGATATGGAGAGAATATTTTCTTCTTTTCAGTGTGTTCAGCTGGTTATAATTCAATGTTTAATCCCCTTAAAATTGAGAAGGCAGAATGAGAGATAAATAAACACGACTCGTTTTTCTCAAGAGTATAAAAATAAGACATAGTCTTAGTTTCTTTTAAGTTGGTCTCTTGTTTTCAGCAAACGTTGTGCAATAGCAGAGCACTTGCATAGTGACATTGTTTGACACCTTGGCTTGAATCTGTGTGTCCACTTTCGGTTTTTAAATTATTGCTATTCTCTTTAAGTAGCTTTAAATTCCAGTTGCCAGAGTGGCAAGGTTTCATATCTGTAATCAATGCCATAGTCGGGGGATTGAAGGAAACTGATCTATTGTTGTTTGATAAATGGTGGCTCAGTTAAGTTACAGTGACAGTTCTCTGTCATTACCATGACTGAAAAAATCTGCCTTTGGGTTCTGGGGATATTGTTAGCTGGTTTGAGGCTAATTGGAATATTTTAATAGAGAAAATTACACTATAGGCTGTGAAAGGAAAACATCATGATGTCTACTTCACTCATACGCTTGCTGGAGAATTGTTTGGGAATACTAACCAAAACAACAGATGAGGCAGTTGCTCTCTGTTGCTTGCTTGAGCAGGAGCGGCTGGTGGGATCTAGCAGCTTCTGGGCTCTGGCTCCTCTGCTGGTTAATCCTCACTAACCACTTTTCTTCTAACCCTCTTGGCCGATCCTCCTAATTTACCTTGCACATAAGGCAAATCTTGGGGTAAGGTACAGGGGTGGGGAGAAGGTGGAAGGGTGGTTGGGAGCCCCTCCTGGGGTCTCTGATTTCTGGGAGGGGAGTTGTGTTGTTGTATTACCTTTTACTTGTATATTTCTGTAAATATTGTGTATATAGTGTAAATATCTGCTGTACATTGTGCAAAGCTGTACATATAGCTTCATCATTTAACTTCCAGCCGACTGAGTGCTAGTCTGGGTCATTTTACAAAGTGTGGGGGGGTGGGGAACTCCCAAACCTTCACACATCTATTTTCCTGCTGTGATAAATGGAGTAGACAGCAAAGCAGTGATACTACCTTGATGTTTAGTTAATTTTTTAAAAGAACAATTATCTGAAAATATTTAGAGGACTCCTAGACCATTCATTAAGGATTTTGGTTTAATACATTTGACTTTTGAGGACACTGATATAGTGTGTTTTATCCCAAGCATACATTGGAATTTATATAAATGCTTTTAAAAGTGTGCAGTAAGAAGGATTTTTAGTCTGATTTAAGAGTGTTTGAAAAGATGTAGTCAGTAAAATGGATGTTTGCGTATACTGCATTGAATTTTTCTTTTCTTACTTTTGGCGGCTTTAGCTCTACTGACTGCCAGATAGCCACCAAGGTACTCTATCACTGCCCCCTCTTCAATGGGACATAGGGAGAAAATAGGGTGAAAAAGATCACAGACTGAGGTAAACACAGGGAGTCCATTTTCCAATTACCATCAACGGCTTGACTTGAGGATATTAATTTATAGCTAGTTGAACAAAACAAAACCAAAACTCAGAATGCTTTCACTCTGCACTTCTTTCATCCGAGGCTCAACTTGTCTCCTTTGTTCCTCACTCTTCTACATCCTTTCCTTCAAGGAGCACAGAGGGCTGAGGAATGGAGCTTGCACTCAGCTCCTGAAACTTAATTTCTGCTACTTCTCTCTCATCACACTGTTCCCCTGCTCCATTACTGTATGTCTCCCATGGGATGCAATCTTACACCAACTTCTCCAATGTGGGTCCTTCCAATGAGTTGCAATTCTTCAAGAAGCTCTCCAACATGGATGCTTTCCATGGGGTACAGTTCTTTAGGGACAGACTGCTTCACTATGGGTCTCTGCCATGGGCTACAGTTCCTGCCAGCAGCCTTGTGGACCTTCAGGGCCTGGGCTCTCCATCAGTGCAAGTATCTGCTTCACCATGGTCCGCTATGGGCTTCAGCATCATTTTCTTCACAGGCTGCAGAGGAATCTCTATTTCCATGGTTAGAACCCTTCCTCCCTCTTCTCCAATCACCAGGGATGTCTGCAGGGTGATGCCTCTGGCTCTTCCACTCACCATCTGCCCTCAACCCCTATCTACTGTACAGTGTATTACACCCTTTCTTAAGTGTATTTCTACAGGAGCACTACCAGTGTCACTGATGGGCTCTGTTTTGACCAGTGACGGGTATGTTTTGGAGCTGGTAGTGCCCATCTCACCTCTTGAAGGGACCATCCCTGCAACCATCTTGCTGCCAAAACCTTGCCACAGTGTGCATGTGCAGTCCAGACAGCCAACTGTGTCCTGGGCTGCATCAAGAGAAGCACTGCCAGCAGGGCAAGGGAGGTGATTCTCCTCCTTTGCTCTCATCAGACCCCACCTGGAGTACTGTGTGCAGTTTTGGAGCCCACAACACAAGAAGGACATTAAACAGTTTGAACTAGTCCAGAGGAGGGCCACGAAGATGAGCAGAGGGCTGGAGCACCTCTGCTATGATGACAGGTTTCAGCCTTGAGGAGAGAAGGCTTTGAGGAGATCTTGTAGGGGCACTCCAGTATCTGAAGGTGGCCTACAGGAAGGCTGGGGAGGGACTATTGACAAGGTCTTGCAATGACAGGACAAGGGGCAATGGGTTTAAACTGGAAGAGGGGAGATTTAAATTAGATGTTAAGAAGCAGTTTTTTACAGTGAGGGTGGTGGAAGACTGGAGCAGGTTGCCCAGGGAGGTTGTGGATACTCCCTCCCTGAAGGTGTTCAAGGCTAGGTTAGATGAGGCCTTGAGTGACCTGTTCTAGTGGGAGCTGTCCCTGCTTATGGCAGGGGGTTGGAACTAGTTGATCTTTGAGGTCCCTTCCAACCTAAACCATTCTATGATTCTAAAAACAATACTGCGTCCTCACACTTAGTACAAAATAAAGAGTAGAATAGAAAGACCATGTTAAGGCACCACTATTTGTGCTTGGAATGGGCAAACAGATTTATTGAGGAAAAATGTTTAAAGGTGCTATTGCTTCAGCAGTAATTCTCTGCAAGGCAGAAAGCTTGCATTTCCCATTTAATTTATTGGAGAGATTATTTTAGGAGGTTGTAGATGATCCCTAGGCAGCTCCAGCTAAAATGATGTATCACAACATAGAAAACCTAACTGAAGTCTTGTCCTTGTACATCAGAAAATAGTTGGACTTGGTGTGGTTGTGCTTCAGATGTTTATTTTTTTCCTTACATGTAGGAAACACCAGTGTTACAGTTTGCATGTACAGTGTTTACACAGACACTACTGTTTTTAACTAATGGTTACCAGTCATGGACTCCTTGGTTTGTCTTTTAAATGGCAAATATGACAGAATCATTCTGGATAACCAATTCCATGACATCCTTTGTCTTTTAGGTTTTCTTTAGGTTTCTCAGAGCTCACTGCCTTTTTTTTTTTTTCTTTGTTTTTTGTTTTGTTTTGTTTTGTTTTGTTGGTTTTTTTTCCCCTATTCTCCAGCAGCATAGCAACAATTCACTTGTGAAAATCTGGATGGGTTTTCTTTTCTTTGTTTATGTAACTTGATCCAGGAGCTCATTTATTACACAGTTCCCTCCATTGTCAGGAGGGAACACTTTATGCAGAAATACATAGTTATGAACTCTTTCTAGGACACTTTCAGAGGTTTTATATCCCCTCAGTTAAGCAGTTTCTATCATGTCTATGATAAGCGTGTGATAAGTACTTGCATGAACATGGGTCTAAAGATGTAGAATCAACCAGTGTGAATTTTCTTTTTTTATCCCTAGTTTCTATATATCTATGTTTCACTGGCTAACCTGTGTATGGTTGCAATGTATTTATTGTTGTTTGGTTTTGTGGTTTGTTTTTTTTTCAATAAGTGAGAGACTTACCACCCATTTGCCTTGATGTACGACAAAAGCAGCGCATCTCCATAGACACATTACCCCAAGAAGTGAAAGCACCAATTCCTCCTGAACCTTCCTTTCCTGTCCGAACCAAAACTGTGCAAGATTTTCAGTAAGTTACCCTGGTTGTTCTAAGGGTGCACTCTCTTTCTTTGCATGCTCTTAATTTTGTCTTAATTCATACATTCAATTTTGTTAATCTTAAATGAGAAAACAGTTCAGTAAGACTGACGAGGAATTAGTCCTGTTGTGATGCTAGGATTGATAATTTCCATTGCTGTGAAATTTATTAAAATACTTTTTCTAGCTTAAGTGTTACTATGTACAGGGATTGGCAAAGCTTGTACTTCAGAGTTAGAAATTCAGTTCCTGCCCTTCAGTGTATGTTTAATTTAGGGAAAATATAGGTATGTCCTGTTGTAGGCTGGGAAATGCCTTTTGATCTTGGGTGTTTTCTTTGTGCTGATTGTTATGGTGTGTCCTGTCCATCCTGCATTCTCAGTCCTGATGTGCAGTGTTTCACACAAATGTTTAAATATATCATATTTGAGGACCTGGACTGGTGACCATAACCTATTAAAAGTGCAGATAGTGTTCCTTCATGTGTTACGTTAAAATGTGTTAGTTTTCAGTATTCATTTTATAGCAAAAAAATTACTACTTTTTTCATGTATCCTTGCTGCTTATGTGACCACAACTTTAAGGGTTGTGTGAGCTATTCCTGCACTTCTCAATGAGAGGCACTGTTTTAAGTGTAAATTTTTAAAATTAAGAACTCTGTACAAACAATATTTGTGCTGCTGCCCTGTTGACACTAATTTAGCTAAAAGTGGAACTGATGCGAAATAGAGTTCTGCTTCTGATTTTCCAGATCAGTATAGACCCTTAATCAAAACTATACCTGCATTAGTTTTCTTCCAGCACCCTTATCATACCTGGCACATGGTACTTGATTGACTAGCATGAGTCTCCAGGGAAACCACTTGAATTGTTTTTAAGTAGTATAGCCTGTTTCCCATGTTCTGTTTGATTTTGCTCTGGGCACAAAGCACTAGGGAGCAGTTTTTCTTTACTTAAAGGTTTGGAGAACCTAATGTTGACACTGTCATTTGAGGAAATTGCATAATTTTATTGAAAAATTAATAGCATAAGGTGCATCTGCACTAGGGGATTCTGCCAGCAACATCTGAACATATATTGGCAGTGTGTTTAGTGTGGATGTGTTCTTAGGAAGTAAGTATTCTTGTGAAGGAACTTGATTTTTCTGGGTTTAAAACAGATGGAAAGAAAAATAAAAATTACAATTGCTCTAAGAGATGTATGAGCATGAATACATTGCTCTTCCCCATGTTTGAAATTTTGTGCATTCCATGAGGAAAAGTAATGCTTGTTTTAATGAGTGTGTGTAGCTGGTGGAAAAGGAAACAGATGTAGAAGAGAATTTGACAAGAGATGAATCTTTGTTGGTATTCAGGTCATCTGAAGAGCTGAAATCTGTTCTCTATGGAGATTTTTTTTATCTGTTGACTGATACCTAATTACATAATCATCTAAAATTTTATCCCTCCAAATAGAGTACTAAGAAGTCATTAGCACTTTTGGCATGTTCAATTGGTAACTTTAAAAAAAAAAAATATTAGTACCAAAAAGTGATCTAGGAGTGGGGAGCAACTGGGATTTCTGTCATCAGCATTGTAGGTATTTAAAATAAAATTCTGCTTCAAAGGTTGGTTGGGTGACCTTTATGTTTGATAAGGTTTTTTTGGTTGGTTAATTTGGTTTGGAGTTGTTTTGTGTGTGTTTTGTTTTTTAATATATGATACTATACAGAAGTTTATATTTGCTTTAAGGTTCAATATTTAAAAAGACTTTAAGAGTAAATCCATAGATTTTGGTTGTCCCCTTAAGGAGTGTATACAGTTGCATACAGAGATTCAACTTGAGATGAAAAAATTTGAGAGAAAAAAAGATTTTATACAAATTATAATGAATTTGACTGGTTTAGGAGTCTGCATGCCTGAATAAATTAGTCTGAGAAATCTTATCACGTCAGTGTATCTTCAGCATAGTTCTGTTCTGCTAATTGTCTTAGCATTCTGAACTGTGACACCATCTATTAATGTTGTGAATGAGAGACATTGCTCAGGTGTATCAAACAGAAAATATGCTTTTGTTCTCTTATAATACCATGATCTTGAAGTGACAAAGAAGATGTTAGGAAGATACTGATACTATACTTGTCTGATATCTAAAGTGTTCTTAGAGAGGAAAGCTTAGAGATACAGTATAGTCTAATGTTTGAGTGGTTGGGAAGATTGAACCCTTATTACCTTTTTTGTTTGTTTGTTTGGTTTTTTTATTATATCCTTTCTAGGGATGATGTGGAAAAGGCTAAGTCATCAGGAGATTGGAAAGCTGTACATAATTTTTATTCCACAACATTTGATTCTTTCCTGGAGATAAATGCTGCATTTAAGGTAGAAGATAATTCATAATCCTACTTAGTACTCGGAGTGCTTTGTATCTACAACTTGTTTACAAAAGCTTGTTATTCAAACCTACTGTGATCATCTTATAATCTCACCTACTTTTGGGTGACAATCCATAACTGCATTAATTTATGTGGAGCTTTAAAGTTCCACTATGGCTGCGTAGATATTTTCTATACAAATTACCATTTTTAAAAACATGTGAGCTAATGCAGTTAATATGGAGACCCAGGCAAGTTTGGAAGCAAATATTCCCTGTCCATTAAAAAAAATTATGATATGGGCTCAAACAGTATAGTCTGTGTCATGATGGCATACTCTGTTTTCCTTGGGAAAGATCATATTGATTAAAAAAATGTTCTTAATTTATGCTAAATCAGCATTGTCTGCTTATTAACAAGTAAAGTGTGTTCATTGTATTTCATATGGACAGTAGGGCCTTGAATCTAGACACAATAACCAGTGGGTTTTAGTTACTTAATATTTATTGGATGCTTACTATTTTGTTACTCTTGCCTGGTGATGGATTGGCAACAATGAAAATTTTATTTAATTTCTTATTAGAAACCTTCTTACACGTTTAAATTAGAATGACAAGATAATGGAGTTACCTGAATATTACCAATGTGTAGGATTGCTATTGTTTAGCTTCATCGTCTTCATTCATCTTCCATGCATTAACAAAGGCAACTTAGATTCACAGAATGTTAGGGATTGGAAGGGACCTCAAAAGATCATCTAGTGCAACCTCCCTACCAGAGCAAGATTACCTAGAACAGGTCACACAAGAATGCATCCAGGAAAGTTTTGGGTATCTCCAGAGAAGGAGACTCCACAAGCTCTCTGGGCAGCCTATTTGTGTTTTGTCACCCTCACAGTGAAAAAGGTTTTCTTTATGTTCGCATGGAACCTCCTATGCTCCAGTTTGCACCTGTTGCCTCTTGTCCTGTCCTTGGACATTGCTGAGAAAAGCCTGGCTCCATATTCCTGACACTAGCCCTTCACATATTTGTAAACATGAATGAGGCCACTCATCAGTCTCCTCTTCTCTGTGCTAAAGAGCCCCAACTCACTCAGCCTCATAAGGGAGATGTTCTGCTCCCTTAATCATCTTTGTGGCTCTGAGCTGGATCTTACAAGTGGTCCTCTGAGGTCCTTCTTGAACTGAGGAGCCCAGAACTGGACACAGTATTCCAGATGTCGCCCCACCAGGGCAGAGTAGATGGGGAGGACTTATGTTCTGATGATGAAAATAAAGTTATATCTCTCTGTGTTTGTTTTAAACTTGCTGTTGAACTTTTATTTTTCAAAGATAGCTAAAATATTTCAGACATTTTAATACTAAAATGCTTCATGTATTCTCTAACTTGCAGAAGGACACCAGTTCTCCATTTAATACCATTGAGGACTCCGGAATCGATGCCAAATTTGTGAATGTTGTCTATGATGCCTTATTAAATACTGTAAGTACAATAAAAGAGTTCCTGTTTTAAAACATTGTAACAGTTATTACAGGAAAGAAATAGCATGCTCAGAAGCAATTTATACAAATTTTTTTCTTAGATATGCATGATTTCTGAAGAATCTCTCAAAACATACTTAAAATGGTCCAGTGGGAATTGCCATAGAACCATGAAAACTACTCTAGTAAAAGAGGAGGAAATTTTTGCTACTAGTAATGCATAAATTGCAAGATATGACATGACAGCGATGGGACAACGTATGGTGGAAATAAGGAAAACTTGAGGATGAAGGCAGCAAAAAAACTCTCTACTGTGCATAGTAAACAAAGGGCAAGACTAATTTAGAAATTTTATTTAGAGTTTTTAAATCAAAGTTTTGAAAACCCTTTTTGTCAAAACTCCAGGTCTCAACTAATAGTCTGAGAGGAAAGAGTCTTAAGAGTTCAGCATCAGAAGGCAAAAGATTTCTTAGCTGGCAGGTTGCCCAGGGAGGTTGTGGCTGCTCCCTCCCTGGAGGTGTTCAAGACCAGTTTGGATGAGGCCTTGAGTAACCTGTTCTAGTGGGAGGTGTCCCTGCCTATGGCAGGGGGTTGGAACTAGATGATCCTTGAGGTCCCTTCCAACCTTACCATTCTATGATTCTATGATTCATAAGCGAAACAAACTTGCTTGTTCATATAGTATCATGTGTAGAATATGTGTAATTGCATCAGATGTGATTTTTTTTTTTCCTCTCATTTTTCCATAGCCTCAAGATGTTCAGAAGTCAGTCCTAAAAGGAATAATTAATGGTTTGCTACAAGAATGGAAGGGGTAATTATAACAGATGTTTGCATTAGTCCTGTGCCAACACTTACAGCTGAGATATATTTGGTCTATATTGTTTTACTAAGAAGTATTCTCATAGTACATATTTGACTTGTAAGAACTTGTCTGCCATTGGCAAGCAAATCTGCTGAAGTATATCTTTAATATTGTAAGCTGGTATTGAACCTGTGAGAGGCAGACCCACCCCAGACCTAGCCATACATTCTGCCCCGCCCACCCCCCCAAAATCTCAACCAGTGCAGTCTTTTGAGCATCTCAACTGTAAGATGTATTAAGAAATTTATCTGGAGTGAAAGACATTCTGCCCATTCACCCTCCCAGCAACAGTTACGGTGTTTTAACCTTGATCCAAAGTTTACTTCACAGTATTGTTCATGTGTGGCTACAGCAAAGAAAGGACAGTGCAGGATGCAGAAAAGGATAGCCCAAAGGCAAGAGGATTGGAGATGACATTTTAGCAAGAAGTAACAGAAGTAAGAATGTGTAGTTTGATTCACAAAAAGATATACCAAGAGACAGCACCTTCTTGTGACTCGCCTGTGACCCAGCCCTCGGCTATTCCTGTCTCCACCTTGTACTGCCTTTTCTGTGCTATTGCTGCATGTGTATTTGTGGGAATGTAAAACCTGTGAAGCAGAAAAAAAAATGCAAGAAATAGAGCCTGCAGTAGTAGTGGTGTATAGAATATTCTGGCGAAAATATCAAATATGGGACAAATAAACCCAAGGCAGACAACAGCAAGGACTTTCCTCCTTGGAACACCTGGTACCTTCAGTTGTGACTTTCTTTTTGCTGTCTTGTGTTATGCCACAAAGACAGATGCTAAAATAACCTACCACCCTCAGAGAGTAGTCAGAATCATGAAGTGCCCTTTTCAGTTTCTGAGAGCAATGAAATTCCTTAAATATGATATTTTTGCATGTATTGTCAAAGCAAATTTAAATTCTAGAGTGCATGATTTCATGACTCTCGATGGGTATGTATGATATATACACGTGGTTCTGCTTATTATTTCATCCACCCATAGGCCACGAACAAAAGATGATCTTAGAGCATACTGTATACTTCTACAGGTAAGGAAAAAAACAGTGTTTTTATTTAAGTATATGTCTACTTAACTTATAATCTATAAACCAGTATACTATGCAAACCAGATACTTTGTATAGCTGAAATGCTTCACATTTCCTGTCATAAGAATGCTTTATAACATGGAAGAAGTGTAGGGTAGGGTGTGCATGATGGGAATGGGAGCTTGACAAAAGGTATTTGATGGAGAAAGGTCGCGTAGGTGAAAATGATGAACTAATAGGCATGTAATTGTTTCCTATCATTTTGTGAGTTGAGAAAACAGATGGGTTAGCAGGTTATTTGTTCTTATTTCTTTCTTCTTCTCAAACTTGCTTTACTGGTGTGCTGTAACTGATCCTTCCAGGAAAGTTTCCGTATATGCACTTTTTGAGGGTGCTTTAACTTTCTCCAGTGCTGTGTTTTATCCATCAGACACTTCCCTTCCACCTGACTGCCTACATTGTTTGATTTCTGTCAGCATTAATCTATTACCTTTGCTACTATACTTAATTTACCTTTGTAGCAAATTTCCCCTTTAAATTTTGCCAGTGTAGTTAGCACCTCTTCACACAAGGAGAGGTTTCATCTGATTCTGGAGAAGATCAGATGGCAGTTTGTTTTGTTTTAATTGAGACAATAGTGTTCATCTCTGGAGTATTATCATAGCTGCGAATTATAAGGAAGATACACTGCTGAAAAGTGGAGGTGTATGAACTCATAAGAGGGGAAATAAGTTTGGGTTGATGCAAGGGAAGCCAGGAGCGGGGAGAATCTTCATTACAATGATGGAAAGCACATCACTCAGAGGAGTGTTACTTATGTGCTACAGAGTAAATGCTAATACAGAAAAATGTTTTAAGCACTGCCTTTATTTCCTGTGGACCTTCTTTTGAAATGAAAAGAAATCGTACTTTTACAATATAGAAGCTGAAAATATAGTTGACTAGAAGTTGAAAATATTTTTTCCCATAGTTTACCACTGTTACAGCAATTTTGTAAATTCCTTTCCTGAGTTAATTGTATTGGCAACAACAAACGTAAGAAAAAAAATCCTAATGACGTTTTTTCCCTTTATACAGTTTGTTAACCTAACAACATTTTTTTAATCTTTTTCAGAATCCTCAATTTAGTAACACTTCTACTTATGTCATCTATGCTCACTTGCTAAGACAGATAGCAGCCTTAACAGAAGCTGACCATCATTTCCTAGTGCACTGGTCTAAAAAGTAAAAAAACCCATAACAAAATAAAATTAAAAATTCCATTTTCAGGGTTACAATTGTTACTGTCTTTCCATTGATGTTGACTGTTTTATAAATTATATCAAAGTTAATTTAATTGACTGAAGAGATTGTTTTTATTGTCTTCAAAGTACATTTGGATATAGTCCACTAAGTGATACTGATTTATAGATGCAAACTGTATATAATGTATAAAAATTAATACCTTTATGCAAAAAGCCATAATTGCAAACATATGTATGTGAAGTTTTTAGATACATGTTTAAATGGTGTTATTAATACAAACATCTTTATGATCTTTGTTTAAATAAAGGTTTGTCTTGCATAGTTTGCAAAACTTTACTGTATTGTGTCAAAACCAGAAATGAAAGTGAGTCCCTGTTTCCTAGCATAATAGAGGTGGTGAAAGAATGTAGCTAGACCATTAGATTTTTAATTAATTGAAATAACTCTAATTGCACATCATTAATAAAATCATATGGGAATAAATACCCAAAGAGCAGGCCTTTAAGTTGGTGTGCAGGTTGCCTTCCACATAATGAATGTGCAAAAAAAGTCTGGAGTAAAAAACAGTTTGGCCATATTTTACAGTTCTGTCATCTCATAGGGTATCTGTTAATAAAAGATTTTCTTCTCTGCGGTGACATCAATTATATTTTCTTCCCACCACCCCATAATATATCTAATGTACCTAAACTCATGGTAATAGCTCGTTTGAATTGGCCTTTATAACCGTCTTGGTTAAGGATTCAATAGACATACTGATGTTTTTACTCTCAAAATATATTAGGAATCTAAACCATCAAAAGCTTTTCTCTAGAAAAGGATGCATTAGTAATGATCTAAACATGTGTGTTGTGATATTATGGAAGCGATGCAGCACATAATCTAATGTGTGCACTTGTCACAAATGGATGAAGTACTTTCTGCTCTTAATTCAGTAGGACCAAGTAATTCAAAATAAAAAATGCAGAATTTCTCAGTATTGGGATTGTGGAGTGAAATAGCTGAATATTTTTTGTTTCTTTTTTTGTTTTCTAGAAGCCAAGAGCATGTAATGATTCTGTATTGCTTTTTTTTCTTTTTAGAGAAACTTTCTAAAGCATGCTCCTTCAAAATGTATGTTTGGAATGTTGATTTCATGTGTAGAACAAAAGCTGCTTTTTTTTTTTTCTTTTTTTAAAGTAACATTGATAATATAAACTCTTGTGTGGACAGTGGTCACATGAGAGTAACTGTGACATGTTTGTTTTAGGATTACACAAAGGAGGTTCAAGCAACTGGTGGACAGGTTACTGCAATTTATTTCTTTACGTCTGTTTCCTGCAAAACCTGAAGAGTTTCCACCTATGGTGAAATGTACCTGGTGGATTCCATCAGCAACAAAAGTCCTGTCTTTATTTAGTAAGTATTTTTCTTGAATTATGTATGTATGTGTATATGCATGCAAGTGTGTGTGTGTGTATACATATGGAGTGGAGATAGTCTATACCACTCCTGGGGGAGACTGGCAGTGATGATGGCACAATATGAACTACAATAAAATGCCAAAAAGTAGTAATAAAATTCTCACCTTCTATTAGCAAATTTTTGTCTTTGCTTTCCAGTAGAGAATAATTGCTATGCATAATTTTACTGTAACAACAACTGAAAGTCCTTCAAACAAAAATCCCCAGAAGTAACCAATGGTTAAGGTTTCCCATAGACTTATAATAGAAGCTCTTTTAAGCGTGTAATTGCCAGAATTTCCTCTGTGACTGCCTTAATCTCACACAAGTATTTAGCATCTAAGAAAAGTTAGGCAATGCAATATGCCTCTGAAGTCCAAAACTAAACTCAAAAAAACCTAAGTCCCTGTCCAGTTTTCTTCTACTCATCCCCAATAGCTCAGTGATTAGACCATTTACTATGGAAATGGAAGGCTTAATGTCAGTCACTTTTACTTGAGGGGTGAAAACCCTTTCTTATTTCCAGGAGAAATTTAAATTACCGAGTGAAAATTAGCATCAGAAGAGGGCCATTTTCATTTCACTGTCAACTTAAAAGCATTCTGCAGAGTCCTGCCTGTCTGGAGTAACAATTTAAACACACAAACTCAACTGTGTCTAAAACCAAGACGTGTTGTCTAGTCGTCTATGAAGGACTGGTTAATTCCTTAAATTCTGGGAAAAAGGAATAGTTAATAATTCAAAATGCACTGCTTTCTGTCTGACTAATTAAGATTGTTACGTTCGAGTGCAAACAGAGAAACCTTACCAGCTGTCTGACATTACATGAGTGTTACACACAGATAGGCACCTTAAATGTTAATTGATTTTCTTCATTTGGTTAAGTATTTTGGGTTTGCTCTGATGAGTCTAGATGGCATAGCAGTTATCTGAGGAAACAGGTATATCTTTGCATATTATGTTTTGTTCCACTCCCTTTCCATTCCTTTTGCAAACAGGCATCAAATTCAGATTAATTGCTATCTGGAAAGCATGTAGCATTAATCTGTAGCTATGTTTGGAATTAAACGAAGGTGTTTAAGAAATCCATCTATCAAACTGCTTTTCATTGATTCCAACAGAACATAGCATTCTTTATCCCTGAAACCTTAACTAATCATGAAGTGGGCTAGCAGTCAAATGGTCAGGAGGTCATAAATGGGCTGAGCTAAGGATTTACTGTTTTCTACAATCATGAATATGATGTCATGCACTCTTGCGTATTAGTTGTAATTCTGTAGCTAAGGCAGACAAAGTTAATAGCAGCTGCTTTGGCTTACAGTTTCTGAGGTCACTGCTGTTCAGAATGCCTAGAAAAGAGATGTTCCTAATCCAGGCAGCATTTTGAGAGACTTGTGTTTTCTTTGTAGATGCTTCAAATAGTCTGATCAGTCCTCCTATTATTTCATACACTGACTTCTATAATTCTACACTTGATCATATTGATCTTATGGAAGAATATCATAACTGGCAATGTTATGGAAATTCTCACAGGTAGGAGGAATAGCTGCTTCTTTGCTCTTACATGGCTTAGATATGGTGCTTTGAAATACTATGTATGTCTATTTTACATATAGTATGTATATATGGTATACATACCATTTATGTTTATATATAGACACATTAAATACTGCTTTTTATCAGAAATGTATAGACTCACAGAATCATAGAATGGTTTAGGTTGGAAGGGACCCCAAAGATCATCTAGTTCCACACCGCTGCCACAGGTAGGGATGCTCCCACTAGAACAGGTCACTCAAGGCTTCATCCAACCTAGCCTTGAACACCTTCAGGGAGGAAGTAACCATAACCTCCCTGGACAAACTCTTCTGGTGTTTTACCACACTCACTGTAAAGAACTTCCTCCTAACATCTAGTCTAAATCTCCCCTCTTCCAGTTTAAACCCATTACCCCTCATCCTGTCATTACAAGACCTTGTAAATTGCCCCTCCCCAGCCTTCCTGTAGGCCCCCTTCAAATACTGGAATGCCACTACAAGGTCTCCTTGAAACCTTTTCTTCTCCAGGCTGAAGAGCCCCAACTCTTGTAGCCTGTCCTCATAGCAGAGGTGCTCCAGCCCTCTGATCACGTTCATGGCCCTCCTCTGGACTCACTCCAACAGTTCGATGTCCTTCTTGTGTTGGAGCTCCAGAACTGTATACAAGACTCCAACTGGGGTCTTACAAGAGCAGAATAAAGGGGCAGAATCACCTCCCTTGCCCTGCTGACCATGCTTCACTTGATGCAGCCCAGGACATACTTTCTACTGCATGGATGAAAGATTGACTGTAATAAATCTCATTCTGCATTTGAAAATTGGAGAAAAGATATAAAATATAGATGGGTCATAATAATACAAGTTTCTGATTCATTGGTTTGTATATTTCTAATTGTGTCTTGCTGCAAATAAGTTTTAACCTCCAATATATTCATAGAAAGTGGTGGTGTGTGCATACTTGCCACTTAATGATGAAAATATATCTGATTACCGGTGTATATGTGGCTCCAGTCCTATTTGTTCCAATGAAATCAACTGCACTATTTTTATGCTACTTGAAAATGAGCACACACATTTTTACCACCTCAGAGCTTGCAAAGGTATTTCTCTTCTTGTGAAAGGCAGCCAGCACTATTATTTAGAAACACTTGGAGAAATGGCCATTTAATCTTTCTGCTGAAGTAAAAAATGTATTGTTTTCTTAATAAACACTATTTTTTCTTAATATAAGTTTTATTTTATGTAGCTGCTTTTTCAGCATACCAGTCTTCATAGGTTTAATTGCAAGATCAGTTAAAATTACCTCACATTTCAAGGGTTTTTTTTTCAGTAATCTAATTTAATGTATCAGTCACCTAATATAGCTTTTTGTTAATTTCATGTGCAAGTTTCATTGCTTTTAAACAATTGAGGAAAACATGAAGAACATCATTTGCTCCACCAGAAGAGGTGTTTTAGGCTAGGCTTCTGTCTGATACCTTATACGCTGCTTGAGAAGGAAATAAAATAAAACAAAAACCCAAAATTAAACACAAGAGAAAACTCAAACATACATGAAAGCAAAATGCCAACAAAACCCAAATAAACAAAAAAAACCCCAACAACAAACCCACCAAAATAACACCAAACCCACCCTAAAACACAAACAAAAAAACCCCCAAACATACCCACCGAAACCTCAAAACCAATCTTAACAACAGCGAAAACAAAAAGGATTTGCAATCAAGACTATAGGCATAGTTCTAAGAAGGCCAAGCAGGGACATAGTCCTGGTTTACCTTCCATATGAAATATTTTAAAATACATAAACCCTCAAACTAAGTCAGCACTCCTTAATAAAACATTTTTTAATTAGAATTTTTAGGAGACCAAGTGGGAAAATCGTTCTTCATTTTCCTTTCTTTCCTAAAGACGTTTAAATCCAGAACTGCTGACAGACAGTATGCAGTACGGACACATAGTCTGAAGTTCTGAGTCTTTCAGTGTGAACTTCTGCTAGACCTTGCAAGAGCTAAATCAACAACAAACCTCACCAAAATAACCATCAGCAAAAAAATCTTTTAGCTTGATGATTTCCTAAGTTCCTCTAAACCTGATTGCAGTAGGATGTGGCTATGACTGGATATTGTAAGAGTCATAAACACCTGTAAGCCTGGGTTAAATCCGAAGTATGTGGAAAATCAATTACTTAGAAAATCAATTCTACAGCACATGATCCAAGCTAGGAATATTTCTCCTGTATACCTAAGAATGTTGCTCTGAGATAGCTGTGTTAAGCTCATGCTTAAGAAGAACTTGTAGTTTTCTTTAATTCAGCGTAGCAATTAAAATTCAATACTTAAAGCAGACGACGACTGGCTTTTATTGAGGTCTGTTGATAATTACAAGTAATTAAAAAGAGCTTTATTGAGAGGAGTTATTACTAATTTCAATTTGTATCAGTATTTACAAATAACAGTTTGTTCTACAGAATTTAGCATCTATACATGTACAGCACACAAACTCAGCAGTTATCTGCAAATTACTGTCAGTAACAACCTTCCCTCCACTGAATGATAACGCAAAAATTCCATCCCGTAATTTTAGGAAGAAAATAATATGCTAGATGCTAAAAAGGAAATATTTTCTCTTCTTTTCTTGTGTTGTTAGGTTTTCTTTCTGTCAATACCCATTTATTATTTCTATAGCGGCAAAAAAAGTTATTATTCAAAGGGACTCAGAACAACAGATGATAAGTTTTGCACGGGTAAGTCACTGAGTAATAAATGTTTGTCTCATCCATTTGTTTTTGTTTTTTTTAAAGGTTTTCTTAAATTGATATTGCACACAGGCTTCCATCACAACTTCCAGAATTTCTGCTTACCCTGAAAAAAAGAGCTTGACCCGTTTTATGATTGCCAGTCTACAAATAGCTATGCTAGAGTCTCTCAGATTTGTTTGTTGTTGTTTTTGTTGGTTGGTTGTTTTGGGTGTTTTGTTTGTTTGTTTTTAAACGTACTTAGTTTTAGGATACTTATACCAATGTTGTCAAGAAAAAATTACAAGTGTTTTGGTTTGGTTTTTTTTTAAATTGTTGTTGGATGGGTTTTGTGTTTCATTTTGGGGTTTCTTTTTTTGTTTGTTTTTTTGAGAAACTAGCATACTGTGCTAGCATGTTAAGTTATTAAGATACTTTAGGAAAAATAATTCTGTAAGAATTTTGGACTGTTTCCTGTTTTATCCTGCAAAGATATGTAACCATGGAATACCAAGATCACACAGTATCACAGTATCACCAGGGTTGGAAGAGACCTCAAAAATCAAGTCCAACCCATCACCACAGACCTCAAGACTAGACCATGGCACCAAGTGGCACATCCAAACGCTCCTTGAACACCTCCAGGGACGGTGACTCCACCACCTCCCTGGGCAGCCCATTCCAGTAGCCAATGACTCTCTCAGTCAAGAACTTTCTCCTCACCTCCAGCCTAAACTTCCCCTGGCGTAGCTTGAGACTGTGTCCTCTTGTTCTGGTGCTGGTTGCCTGAGAGAAGAAAGTAACCTCCTCCTGGCTACAACCACCCTTCAGGTAGTTGTAGACAGCAAGAAGGTCCCCCCTGAGCCTCCTCTTCTCCAGGCTAAGCTATCCCAGCTCCCTCAGCCTCTCTCCATAGGGCTGTGCTCAAAGCCTCTCCCCAGCCTCATTGCCCTTCTCTGGACACGCTCAAGCACCTCAATGTCCTCCTTAAATTGAGGGGCCCAGAACTGGACACAGGACTCAAGATGTGGCCTAACCAGTGCAGAGTCCAGGGGGAGAATGACCTCCCTGCTCCTGCTGGCCACACTTGAGGATCTGTGTGGTCTTAAATCACAGAAGAGGTACTTCTTCTGAATGGCTTCTTTTGTTTTTGAAAGAGACATCTTCCTCCTACAGTGGTAATTTTCTTCAGGCAATAGATGATACCGGTTTCTTTGGTGCTCAGTGTGACAGTACCACTATTTCTGTCTTGCTGGATATGTCTTGTGAATAGATAAGATTCTAGAGTCTGGCTTGTGCCTCACTTACGGGTATGTTTTTAATTATTTGGGGAGTTCAGAAAGTTGCTACACAATTGCTGCCTTTGTAAACTTCCTTAGAAGTTCAAATATAGTGTAAATGCTGTCTGCAGTAGAAAGGAAATAGCTCACCATCTCTTAGAAGGTATTGAAGCATCTATTATACTAGGGTAATGTCTTTAATGCAAGATACTAATGACTTTTTGCATTTAGCAAGCGTGTCACTTTGTCCTTTAAATGAAGATACTGTGTGCATGATGTTTCTTTTTCATTTAAATAGCAAAGCCTTGTGGATAAAGTCTCTCGAAGACAGAAACCTGACATGAATATGTTGTTCCTAAATGTGAAAGTAAGGAGGACACACCTTGTTAGTGACTCACTTGATGAGGTAACAAAAGATGTAATTAAATGGCGTTGCTGCAGAATACCTATTGCGCTTAGATTTCAGTTTGATAAGTCGCATTTCTTTCTGCACTGATGACATTGTGTAATACTAAATAAAAAGACCTGAATTACAGCCACAATAGCAGTGCTGCAGAATAGATTGGGTCAGACATTCTGAACTTTATTTTCCATCTCTATACTGCACTCTAACTAAACCCACAGCAAACATGTATTTGCACACCACGTAGTTTGTATTTGTGTTCACAATTTTTGTCTCAAGAGTACAGTGTATAATTACCAGCTTATGTTGGACTTGGTTCCAACATAATAGGGGCATGACTAATCACTGAGTTTGTAATTCCTGGAATGGTTTTTTCTCTCTTCACTAGCTTCTCTGTCCTATAAGAAGTATTTTAGGCTTCCTTTTCTTAAGTTCTTATCTTGATTTTAACTAATTTTTCACATTTTTCAATGTATTTTATTGCATTTTTAGAAATGAAGCAGATGTGCCCGTTGTAGGCAATTATTCAGTGTCCACTGAACCCTGCTAATTAAAATTATTTAATAAAATCAAGTTCCCTGCACTTTCTTTCTATCTTGAAAAATAAGTCCAAGTTGTGAAAACAAGACCAAACAAATTTTGGGTTACTCATGTTTGGAAAAGATAGATCAAAAGTTATGGGTTTTTCCCTTAGATTAAAGCCTGTCTGTTGTGGTCTTCTCCCCTTAAATAAAAGAAATTTAAGTGGTAATACTGCCTTCTCTCAGGAATTGTAGGTTGGGTTTTTTTAACCACACTTTTCCCAAAACCAGCTACAAGTGTTCTGATAGCCACAATATTCTTCTTTTTTTTTCTGATGTTCACTTCTGTCCATCTCAGGAAGGAGTAAGAATGTATGATGTTACCTGTATTCTCAAAAGCATGGGGAATAGAAGTTGGAGAAAGATGTCTATTTTGTATTTCAANTTTATAAAATTATAAATTTATTTATTTTATTTATTTAATAACTATTATAAATAGTTATAAGATTTGTGCAACTGGAATTTACTTGGGCAGCCAGCAAAGTAAAATTATTTTAGCACATGTATCTTCCTGATTGGTTTAAAGATTTTCACTGGAGCTGGCCTGTAATTAATAATTTACAGAAAAATTCTATAGGGAAATAATCAAAATGATCACTGGTAACTGTGAAAGACTGTAGCCTAATTTTTAGTAGGTCTTTTGCATACCTGGATGAAATGCTGTCTCAAGACAAAGGAATAAAAAGATTTTGTTGTCATTGTCTTAAAAAAACATTTTACAAAACAGCTGATACTTGTTGGCAGGTATCTTATGCTGATCAGAACAGTGTTCAAATATTGAAATTTTAACTGCCTCCATATTTTTACATATCTCCAAAAAGTGTCTATAATTATTTATTTTCAGTCTGTCATTTCTTCCTAGCAGAATGTCTTCTGTGTGGGCAGGAAATTGTATAGGTCCAAAATACACCAGACAGACTCAGTGTTGTAATGTAGTTTTGACCTAGTGGTAGGAGATGATCCAAATTACTGGTTGAACTAAAGCAAGAATGGTAGAGATAGAGTGATGTATTATTTATGGCTAGAGGTAGCAGTATGTTAAGTCTCCTTTTTCTTCTCTACCTGTTTTGCAATAGCTAGCAAGGAAGAGATCAGATCTGAAAAAAAAGTTGAAAGTCACATTTGTAGGGGAAGCTGGTCTTGATATGGGTGGCCTGACAAAAGAATGGTTTCTTCTTCTGATTCGACAAATTTTTCACCCAGATTATGGTGAGTCCTCATTGTTTGGTGTGAAAATCTGTTTGTATTAAGTTATCAAAACCGTGATGATAAGAATTCTTCAGTAATCCAGTATTAGGCAGAGCAGATACTAACTGACATGAAAACAAAAGCGGACAAGATAGAACTGTATGTAGATGAGAAGTTTTTGTTGGAAGAGTAGGACAGTTTTGAAGATCTTGGCTTTTGAAATGAGTTTCAAACATTTGCTGAAAAACTGAGGTTTTACTTCAGTGGTATGGCGAAATTGGAGGGTGAACAAATACCTGATCAATGGAAAAGTTTAGAAAAAAGTTGGGATTCAGCTTTTTAAGATGTTAGTCATGCTAAAGCTTTCAGAAATTGGAAGCTCAATGTTTATGGCTGTTAGAATCCCTATGTTACTGAGCATATTGGATACGAAGAAAAGAAATTCAAGTCTTTTGATTTATGGGTGTCATTACAGTGTTTTCATTTCTATCCAGAGACAGGATCTTGACTTAACTTGAGGCAGATGGGAGAAGGCCAACTCTTTTATGGAACAGGACAAGGATAGTTTACATCTTATAAAAGATGGAATCAGTCCTTTGAAAGGGCCTCTCTCTTCTCAGCTAACTTCATGTTGCTAGTTTTGGGTAGTTTTCCTGGGTTTTGTGAGTAGATACAGTTAGACACTGTTATTATGCTCAGTTCTGGCAAACTGTTGACTCTGGCCTGCCATGTATCAGTGTTTGCCATTTACACAAATGGTTGTGCTGATAGCATCTGGAAGTTCTAGCACCACTTCTGTGATTAGTATAGGTAGAGGTTAGTGTTATGCAGGGGTAATGAATGTGATATTATATTTTTCAAAAATTAAAATTGCTTATTAATTTTCAATATTCAGGAGTTTCACCCCCTCGAACACTAATATTAATAATAATTGGTTCTTCACATGGTCATGGAAACATTATACAGATAATAATTAGATCCAGAAATAACTAGCAAAAATGTAAACATTGATTGAACTGGAAGGGAAGGTTCCTGTGGTCAATGTACTGCTTGTGGTTAATTGTACTGCTTGCCCGCTAGATGGACTCAGGGAGCTCCTTTCTGCTTATGGCAGAAGGCAATGGCGAATTACAAGAGGCTTTAAGTATTTACTCACAAAGTATCACCCAACACATGGAGCTGGCTACAGCTTCAGACAGTACTCAAACACTTTCAGGGAATTCTCTTACTGTCTTGTCATCCACTGAGACTACTGATTCTTCCCAGGCTTCATAGGCTACTGGGGAAATGAAGCAAACAATCTCTGACCTGATCCTGGCTCCTCTGGATGATCTCCAGAACTTTCTGTCTTGGCAGGAGACTTTCAAGAGTAGGCAGGATGTTTTGCAATGCGCAGTCTTGGCACAGATGTCAGACTGGCTATGCAGGCCAAACTCATGGAGGCATTTAGAGCCTGTTCCTGGTAAACTCAAGGCAGGTAGTTTCCAGGCAGTTCAGGATGCACTGAGGCAGTGAGCAATGGCAGCAGGCAGTATCAACCAGCAAGCAAGCATGAATACAGTGGCAGACCACATTGTGTTACCTGCTCATCTCTTTTTATCAATGCAGGCCAAGGCTAATGGGCCTTTGGACACAGAATAGTCAATCAGAATGGCAGACAGCCAAGCTTGACCATATTAGGTGAAGCCATAGGCTTACTTTACCCTTTTTAGGGCAGAACACAGGCCTTGCACAAGGCATACACAAGCTGAGCTTGAGCACCTTGTTTACCACAGGATGCAAACAAGTCTGGGCAAGCCAGAGTCCTTAGACTCAGTGGCTCCAGGTTCTTTGTCCTCTTTCCTGCCATTGCTTCTCCCCAAAATAGAAGGAGGGAGAGCAGAAAAACATGTCTTGGCAAGCCAGAACACACATAAGCCTATTTTGGCCTGTTTAAGCCTGCTGTGACAGTTAGTACTTACCTGCATCTTTTTCATCATATATTATGCTTGAGGTATTTTGGTGCCAATTATTCTCAGAGTGGTCTGAGAGGCTTTCAGGAGAGAAAAGTCTTTCAGTCAGGTGCAGAGACAGGCAGATGCGAGACTGAATAAATGGACTCCTTCAGCTATGATTTTTGTTGGTGGTGGTGTTTGTTTTTTTTTGATGTTTGGGGTTTTGTTGTCGTTCAGGTTTTTTGGTTGTTTTTGTGGATTTTTGGGTTTTACTGTTGTTGCCTTTTTTTTTTTTTTTGTAAATAGGAAGTTAGAAGTCATGATTGAGTATTTGTAAACAAGCAGTTCAATCTACTTTTTTTTCCTATTGCTGTAGATGAATCTGGGTGATTTTTTTTTCCTATACTCTCTGGGTATTTCTCAAATGAGACACCTTTCCTCAACTGCACACAGATGTTACTGATGTTATAATGGGTTAAGGTGCTCCTGGGCTGCCCATTTAATTAGAAACATTGATATCTAGGGGCTTTAACATGCAGCTGATAGTCATTGGCAGAATGCAAGAGCTTGTCTGTCTTTGCCTGGGAGTGTTATGTCATATTTATGTCCTCAAATAAGCTGAGATCATTATGTGCCCATAGCCCTTTTTCTGCTAAAAAGAATATGTGTGGAAAGAAGACATCTGGTGATAGCAACTTTAATAGGAAACAACTTATCCTGGAGAAAGTATTGTGTGTTTGACAGTTCTGTTAGTAAAAAATGTGTTGTCAGCAGAGCTTGGTAACTGATGAGCTTGGAAACAGTTGAGAGTAGTTTTTTTCCTTTCCCTACCTCTGGCATGATTTCTCATTTTAAAGTGTAAAATTTTACATTGATATGACTATCAGCTAAGTGTGGGAGGAGTTCAGTAATGCTCTTTTCCCTTGGGAAGGGACTATACTCCGTTTAGGTTGCAAATAGTGTATGTCAGAAGCTTGAAAGGAAAAATAGAAGAAAAGATCATGGTTATTACCCTTTCAGGATTAGCTGATCGTGCAGATTATAGTACCTGAAATTAAAAAGATCCCAGTCTAACTCAGTTGTCTGAACCCCTGTGTGTTACAATGCTTTCTTTATCTCTGTGTGGACAGTTAATGAGTGGATTTGGAACTTTTGTTCCAGCCTCGCTGCCATCCTTCAGTATGTAAACCTTCTCTGCTTTACACGCAACTATTCTGATTCTTCTGGTAAAAGCACTGGCTAAATCTTTTGTGATGAGCACAGTTTTCAAAGTTCAAAAGATAAAGTTAGATTGCTCAGGACAGTAGGGAGAAAACTATAGATTTTCATAAGAACTAGAAATATTTGGGATATCAGCTGAATTTTATATTCTAATCTGAAGGAGTTTTGTTTTGTTTTTTTCATTTAAACATTTTTTTTTTTGCTGGTTTGAGGCTAATTGGAATATTTTTTAATGAAAATAATTAGATTATAGGCTGTGAAAACAGTGGTGATGTCTACTTCACTCACAGGCTTGCTGAGATGTATTAGAACAAGAACACAAACATAGATAAGACATGGGCTCAGTGAGTCTCGGTCTCATCTAGGTTTTTTTTGGCCTTCTCCTCTCTGCCGAGTAATCTAACTAACCATTTTACTTCTAACCCCCGTGGCTGATCCTCCAAGCTCACCTTGCCCGTAAGGCAAACCCTGGGGTAAGGTAGAGGGGTGGGAAGGAGGTGGAAGAGTGGTTGGGAGCCCCTCCTGGGGACTCTGATTTCTGGGAGGGGAGTTGTGGTTTTGTATTACCTTTAACTTGTATATTTNGGGGGGGCAGGGAATTCCCAATTCATAATTTTTCTCCAAATTCATCTTCAAACACAGACGTACTGAGCTACTGGATACAAGGCATCTTTGGAACTGTTCAGAGCTTTAGAACTGTTCAGTGTTTGTACACTCACTGTGGGCTTGGGTATGCCTTGGGTTTGTGCTGCCATTGGTGGTCCTCTCCCAGGCTCTTGCTGTGGGCTGAGAACAAGTATGGAGATACAGCCACTCCTAGGAGCACTCTTAGGGGTGTTTGTGAGAAAGATGAGGGTGGGGTGGTGGTGTGTGACTTGTTATTGAAGCTCAGGCTTTGTAAAGGCCATCATTCCTCTTCTGCAGGCATGTTCACCTACCACAAGGATTCACACTGCCACTGGTTCAGCAGCTTCAAGTGTGATAACTATTCTGAATTCCGGTTGGTTGGAGCCGTATCCTTTTGTGCCCACTAGGCGGCGCTAAGCGAGCCGCGGCTGGGTGAGTTGGTAGGGGCAGGAGGTGAGGCGGTGTGCATGCAGCTGCTGGGGGAGCCTCAGCCCGGGGTGCTCCAGTTCAAAGCTATAAAAACAATGTCATTCAATCAAGTGAACTAGAAATAGGAAGAAAGTGGTGAAGTGTGGGCACATGGTACATTTCATGGTCAGAAAATACTAGAAGTAAGATTAAACATGCAACTTTTTTGCTTATAAATGGTACTTCTTATGTACTAAACCTCTAAGTTTCAATAGACAGAACTAAACCTGTATGTATTGATATTTCGTGTAAGTCTCTGTTTATCAGTGTGGCTTTTTATATTTTCTTTATTTTTGCTGAATGGAAGCCACATGATATTTGGAGATAACTGTATTTCCTAGGTTTTCACTTGTGCTCATTTATAAAGTCCTCAAGTAACTGATCAGTCCTAATATGTACTTAGAACTCTACTAAGATGAGTTGACGATGCCCCTGTTTTACTGACTGCAGATGGACCAGGTGATCACTGCAGGTCTCTTCCAACTAAACTATTCTGTTCTAGTGAGAAACTGAATTGTGAACTCTGTTCTTCCAGTTTTTGGCATAATTTCAGATTTGTTTCATGAGGTAGGTTTAAATGTGCTGGCTGATGAGCTGTGGTGTCACTGCACATTTTTCTTTGTACTTTTAGATTCATGTAAAAGAAAACTTTATAACTGTCTAGTTTGGTTTTTTTTTTATTAAAAATGTATCTACAGTTCCCTTTAAGTACTTTTTCATAACAATGCCATGGAACAATTTACTTGTATGATTAAGATTCTCAAGTGTCCTGTCAATGTGCCTCATTTGGCCATTTTAACTTCTACTTATTTGTAGTTCGAAAATACATTTAAAATTGTCAGTCAAAAAAAAAAAAGTAATTTCCATTCCTTCTGTTCATTTAGCATACATTATACTGAGAAAATATCTTTTCCAAATTACTTAAAATGTAAACTATAATGAGGATGGATGTGATTTACCCTTAACATTTGACACACATAGCTTATGGGACTTGCTGTGTATAATAGCATCACCTTGGATATTCGTTTCCCACCTTGCTGTTACAAGAAATTACTGAGTCCTCCCATTGTTCCATGTGATCATAACACACTTGTAGGCATCTGTGCTGTCACATTAGATGACCTGTTTCAGATTATGCCTGTAAGTATTACATTTTTAAGAGGCTAAGCTACTGATTTTAAACCTGTTTTATACTGCTGAAATTCTAAAGTATTTAAAAACTGCATTATTTTCATCACACTGATAAAATCTTACTCTGTTGAAAACCAGAAACTCTCCATGTTCTCCAGCATAGTAGATTTTTTTGTTGTTGTTGCTGATCTACCTGAAGTTAGAGTGCTAAGATCTGTTATGAACACTAAGACTCATTTTGCTTAGTAAAAAGAAGAAAAAAAAACAGCAGTTTATACTGAAATAAAAGTAAGTAAATATATACAAACACATGCACAGTGAGTTTTAATATGTGCACACATGTTGAATATATAGCTTTTTTCCAAGTTACTTTCTGTATAAAGTGATGTTCTGGCACATCTTTCCGAAGTACATCACTTAGTTTTATAGATTTACTACAATGTTTTTACTCATGTTGTAGGAACTGGCCCATGGACTAAGTGAACTTCTGTCCTATGAAGGCAATGTTGAAGAGGATTTTTATTCAACCTTTCAGGTCATTAAATACACAATTGTAAATTATTGCCATGCTTGTACAGTAAATGTTACCAGTGTTTCTGCAACAGAATGGCCTACTACTGTGCAGTTGCTGATTGTTTGGAATATAAGTGCATAGACATAAATGGTTGCTTCAAGACCTGTTTAGTCCCGGGGCAGTGATCTGACTTTGTTATGGGACTTTACATCGTTGTCCTCTAGCAACGTAGGTGGATCTGAGTGCCAGAGTTGCATGGCCAGCTGATGGTGGTTTTCTATCAGGACCATGCAATCAGTGGCCTGGTTTGTGGAATTAATTTTGCTGCAAAACAATTCCTTTTGTGTCCAACCCAGATGGTAGTCAGTGCTTACTCTGGTTATTTCGTATGTTCTGTTCAGAAAGTCTCACTTGAACAGGTAGCTTGTTCAAGCTATGATAGTTTTGCCTGACCTGTACATCTAACTGCTGCTTTCTGGTTTATTCATTGTTTTAGAACACATGTTGATTTATGAATGTGTATTGGACTAGTATTGGCCTTTTTTCCTCAACTTTGAATTATTTTATTAGCAGAACATATGAAAACTTCTGTAAAGCAGTTACTTTTGTGTCCCTATATGAGCTACAATGAAAAAAAAACCCCAAACCTTAACTGTGTTTTATGCTTCTAAATTGTTCTCTTGCATGAAAACCTCTGTGGCTCCAGAGGCTGCAGATCAGTTTCATATATGCCACTGTGTAAAAATGTCATTTATTTTACTTTAAATACTGAATTCTTAAGCAATTTGTTGAAAGCTGTAATGTTTAACTTCTTTTAAAACCCACAACCCTCACAGTTACAGCATGTGCTAAAGAGGAGAGACAGGGGAACTACAAGAAATAACAAATTCAAATTTTGTCATTTGTGAGTACATGAATGTATTTTCCAATACTGAGCTTGACTCCTCTTTTTCTCCAGGTTTTTCAGGAAGAATTTGGTGTTATAAAATCATACAACTTAAAGCCAAATGGAGATAAAATTCCGGTCACAAATCAGAATAGGAAAGGTAGATTTAATTTGTCTTTGTTTTGCTTATTGTAAGCCTAGGCTTTCTTTAACAAAGCATGAAATTGGAATTGCTGTAGTCCTTTCTGATATGCCTACCAGTTTAATACTATCTAAAATGAAATACATTCTTTTTTTTTTTTTCTCAATTCAGTACCATTTGAGACCACAACAAATTATTATTTAGAATTGTTATGATGTAACAAAATGCTATTTTCTTTTAGAGTATGTGCAGCTCTATGTTGATTTTCTGCTCAACAAATCAATCTACAAACAATTTGCAGCTTTCTATTATGGATTTCATAGTGTCTGTGCTTCATATGCATTACTGGTAAGAACAAAATCAAACAATTCTTCATTTAGGTTTCAAATATGTGGCAATGATGTTTCTATATTAAACAAAGTAGTAGATTAATCCAGTGTAAGTAGAAGATGTTAATCAGGTAATCCGCTGCTCTCTGTAGTGTTGCATCAAAAACAGTTAAATAAAACTCTGCAACACAGATTTATTAGGATGCATTCACAGAAATGTTATGGGCTTTTCTGTGAATGATTACAAGGATTCTGCTGTGAGTGACTCCTGTGAAAACACCTATGCCTTTTTGCAGGAGTGACTCCTGTGAAAACACCTATGCCTTTTTTGCAGGAGGAGCACTCAGTGAGGCTGAGATTAAACATTCTTCCATATTCATTCCTGTTTGGCTGTTAGAATGCCATTTTGTCTTTTGCATCATTCCCTGTGCTGTAAGAAGAGAAAGAAGAAGCAATTTACAATTTGCTTCATTCCTGTGAAATTAGCCAAATATGACACACTTGCAGCAAAGTAAGATGTGGCTAACTGCAAGGAAGGTTCTGGAAGGGGAATGAAAATTCATTAAAATACCATAATGCAGTTTAACAGTGTTGTAGTAAATAAGTAGATTCTGCAGGTGTACATTTAGCTTATTACTGAGTTTTTTGCTATGGATATTTGCTTTACACAGCAGTGTATACAATTAAGCTTCAAGTTCTCTCAGGAACTGCTATTCATCAACCTACTTTAGACTTTTCAGTGTAAATAAATCAGAAGTTGTAACCAAAATTAAGATCAAGACCCTCCTTCTGAATTCAGACTTAATTTTGTTCTTTCCATTTGTCATCTAACCGCTGACAAGCAAGTCTGTATGATAGTGTAAAAATGAAGAAGTGAAGAACAAAAGAAATGTGCTAAATATGATATCCAGTAATTGAGTATATTACCCTTAATTTCTGGCAGCTGCTTCGTCCAGAAGAGGTTGAAATTCTCGTCTGTGGCAGTCCTGAACTGGATATGTCAGCTTTACAGCGAAGTACCCAATATGAGGGCTACCAAAAAAGTGATCTGACTATACGGTAGGTTTAATTTTTTTCCTTCTAATTACTGAGGTTTTAAAACATCGTTGAATGGTAGACTGTCAAGAATAATATATTCAAAGATTACTCCACAATGACCGAAGTTTTAAACTCCTATTTCCAAATACAACAGAGACACTATTAAATTATCTACAAGTATCATAGAATCATAGAATGATAAGGTTGGAAGGGACCTCAAGGATCATCTAGTTCCAACCTCCTGCCATAGGCAGGGACACCTCCCACTAGGACAGGTTATTCAAGGCCTCCTCCAGCCTAGCCTTGAACACCACCAGGAAGGGAGCAGCCACAACCTCCCTGGGCAACCTGTGCCAGTACCTCATCACCCTCACTGTAAAGAATTTCCTCCTAACATCTAGTTTAAACCTCGCCTCTGCCAGTTTAAACCCATTGCCCCTTGTCCTGTCATTGCAGGACCTTGTAAATAGTCCTTCCCCAGCCTTCCTGTAGGCCCCCTTCAGATACTGGAAGGCTACTATCAGGTCTCCTTGAAACCTTCTCTTCCCCAGGCTGAAGAGCCCCAACTCTTGTAGCCTGTCCTCATAGGAGAGCTGCTCCAGCCCTCTGATCATCTTCGTGGTTTTGGGTTTTAGTGTTTGGGTTTTTCGGTTGGTTGATTTTTATCCTATTTCAATTCTATTTAATACTAAGGAGATTTATATTAATGAGTAGAAGGCGTGTATGTTTTTATATTAAAGTGAATTTGGGCATCATTTGACAAGGCATCATTCCAAAATTTATAGTACCTTGTACTTATTAAGTCCTTGGAAATTAATTTAACCTTAGATATTAGGCTACTACTGATGTCCTACATGTGTAGTTAATTAAATTCCTGGTAGGTGGCTTTCATCCTGTGGTATCTATGGCTGTATTATCATCCTCATATTGCCCTGTCATAATATTGCACCTTACACCATTTTTTAATTATTTCTCTTTCCTTCTGCCCTCAACATAGATACTTTTGGGATGTAGTACTTGGATTTTCTCTTGACCTTCAAAAGAAGCTGCTACATTTTGCTACAGGAAGTGATAGAGTACCTGTGGGAGGAATGGCTGATTTGAATTTCAAGATTTCAAAGAGTGAAACATCTACTAACTGGTAAGCAGTTTTCTAGATTTTTAACATTTTCTTGTTAAATTATTTCCTGAGATCTTTTGTTGGTCTTGAAGATCTTTTTTAATAAGCCCAAACTAATGTATAAGAAAGGAAGTGCATGGACTCCTTTAGTTTATCATCAAAATATACTTACTGATTGCATTAATTTTGCAGGTGGCTATCTAATACGAAATTCCTTCTCCAGTCTAGAATTCTTGGACTTAAATGTAAACATTTATTTATAAAGATTTCTGACATATTTTCAATTCAAATAGATCATTTGCTTCATTGTTCCTGACAGCTGAGCTAATGGAAATGCACTGTGAATCACCATGAATTTTCCTAAATTTCTTGAATCGGTCTCAATTTTTCTTGTTCCTAAGCACACGACTCCAGTCTGATTAACAGATCTTTGCTGGCTCATTGTGAGGTTGAGCTTGTCTTTCTTCTCTCTCCCTCAAAGTCATTGGTTCTAGGATAAATCATAGAATCATAGAATGATAAGGTTGGAAGGGACCTCAAGGATCATCTAGTTCCAACCCCCTGCCATAGGCAGGGACACCTCCCACTACGACAGGTTACTCAAGGCCTCCTCCAACCTGGTCTTGAACACCTCCAGGAAGGGAGCAGCCACAGCCTCCCTGAGCAAGCTGTTCCAGTGCCTCACCACCCTCACTGTAAAGAACTTCCTCCTAACATCTAGTCTAAATCTCCCCTCTGCCAGTTTAAACCCATTGCCCCTTGTCCTGTCATTGCAAGATCTTGTAAATAGTCCCTCCTCAACCTTCCTGTAGACCCCCTTCAGATACTGGAAGGCTACTCTAAGGTCTCCTGGAAGCCTTCTCTTCTCCAGGCTGAAGAGCCCCAACTCCTGTAGCCTGTCCTCATAGGAGGAGAACTTTGAGTTCTCTATCCTTATAGTAACCAGTTCATCTAGATGTTTCTGTATCTTCTGCAGGGCCCACATTCCTTCTTCATATTGTGGAGTTTTATTGCACCGAGATTTTGTATTTAGAGTAAAACTGCTCCTGAAGTCCTGTGTACCTGGACTCTGCAAAACCTGGAAGGAGATGTTTCCAATTTAACAAAATAAGTAGGGAGGAAGTTCCATGCAAATAAATTCACCTGAGGTTCATATGACAGTGGTGTCTTGGGCTCAACAGAACTTGAACCAACAATATTAGGATAAATGTTCCTTGTATGGAGTTTATGTAATATTTAATTGCAGACGTGTAGGCAGCTGACAGTGTTCCGTTTAGAGGAGTGGATGGTAAGATGAATCAAGAACTGGCTGAGCAGCAGAGCCCGGAGGGTTGTGATGAATGGCACATCAGGTTGGAGACCTGAAGCTAGTGGTGTTCCCCAGAGGTCACTTCTGTGTCCGGTCTTAATCAACAAATTCATCAGTGACCTGGATGAAGAGATGGAGTGTACTTTGGACACGTTCCTGTGTGAGCTGCCCTTAAGTGGCCCTACTTTGCAGAGGGCTTGTACTCCATCTCTGGAGGTCACTTCCAGCATCTAACAGTCAGTGATTCTATTGCATTATTATTAATGTGTTTTATTGCCTTTTTCTAAATTATTTTAGGTTACCTGTGGCTCATACCTGCTTCAACCAGCTTTGTCTCCCTCCTTACAAGAGCAAGAAGGAACTGAAGCAAAAACTGATCATCGGAATTTCAAACGCAGAGGGCTTTGGTCTAGAATAAAATGAAATGCTTCAAACCCAGCATTTTTATGTAGCATTCACTCTTCTAATTGTGCCTTTAAGCTCTTTGTCATTACATCTCTTAATAATCTGCCACTCCTACCCAACTTATTTTTTGGGTTTTTTTTTCATAGGAAGTGTATGTTTTTTCTTGGATGGCAATACATTTCCTGCTTGCTGTGTCACACAAAGTTGCTTTCTTCATACACAAAACTAGTCTGTTTTGGTGAAGAGAACCCAACTATGGCAATTTCTAAGCTATAGTTTTTCTGTTTTTTCTTAAAAGCACTTTAATCATGTTTTTTTGGGGGTTTTTTTACATTGCAGGTATTCCACTGGGAGGTAGTGTAGAGAATATTTATTTATTAGCCAATCCCAGTGGTAGAAAACTTTCAATTAACCTGAATAATAGAAGAAGAAAAAACAAAAAAAGAAAAAAAAAAAAAAAAGGAAAATGGGGGGGGGGG
>VWZE01004463.1:212545-227240 GCA_013396675.1 Eubucco bourcierii
GCAGGGGGGCGGTGGGCGGGGTGGGGGGGAAATAAAAAACAACACACACACACACACACACAAAAAAAACCCTCTAACAAACCAACATTACAGCATGTAGCCATATTTCCACAAAGGTAAATAGACATTTTAGTCTTTATAAAATGTATGCAGTTTTAGTATTCTGGTTTTCTTTCTCAATGAAACAGGCTGTCTAAGCAGCATGTAAATAACTGCCTGTGAACAAATAGGGTTTTGATAGTGCCATTTATTGCTAGAAAAAATATTTTTTATGAATAAAAAGTTTTAAATGTTCTATATTCAGCTTTTACACAAGAGTGTTAAAAGGATCTTTTTTCAGCCTGAGGAGATTCTAGATTGGGGTATATGTATTAAGCAACTTGTATGTTATTTCTTTTGACACCAAAATAAGAAGGTTTACTGTAGCATAATAGTAAACAAAAGTAGGTATTGAAAATAAACTCCACACAGAGTGAAATATTTCAGGAAAAATAATTAAATCCCCAGCACATGGAAAATGACATAATGTATCATGCTGAAAAAAAAAAAATGGTAGCAGCTTTGTTGAATTTTGTGACAAAATTTCCCACTATTTGTTGAAGTTGGTGACAAAAGTGTATAGAATTTCAGTAGAACGCTGAAGCTTTCATTAACTTGAAGGCCAGCATTTAAAGACAATGCTTTGTGGGTTTTGTTGTACAAACTACATGAAAAGAATTCTGTTATGCCTGCTCTGAGATGGTAAATTAGGAGCTGGGAAATAAACTGTATCTAAAATGCAGTCTTAATTATAAGTCTGAGTTTTATTCATTAGTTGTAAAGAATTTATAGCTATGTTGGGGTTTTTAATAGCTGCTGCGTGTTCTGTAGGCTTTTTTCTTTCAGATGAATGAAGCCCAAATTGTTCAGAACACTTTGGCATCTAATTTGTCAGCTTTCCCCATTGAGTTCTGCTGGGGCATGGATGCTTCAATATCTCATAGTGTCTTTACTCAATTACTTAAGAGTAAAATATTATTCTTATTTTCCCTCTCCATATTATCTACATATACTGACAGTTTTACACATGATGAGCAAATTAATCTACCTGATTCATTGTTTCAGAGCTGTTGTGGATTCACAAATAGCATCAGGTTGGAAGCGACCCTCAAAGGTCGTCTTGTCCAAGCACCCTGCAGTAAGCAGGGACACCTCCAACTAGACCAGGCTGCCCAAGGCCTCATCAAGTCTGGTCTTGAATTCTCCAGGGACATTCTGGACTTTCTTAAATAGTTCTGTGTAAGTTTTATTCCATTTCCAAGAGAAGGTAGTAGTGGTTTTACTGCTTTATTTAAGACAGATAAATAGTGGGATGATTTAAAATATTTGGCACCATGTTCATAGTGCTCTCCTTGAAACCAGTGATGAAATTGTCATTGACTTCAGCCTAGTTAGCATGGAGAGTGTTAAAAGCAGCACTTCAAACTTTTGTGCATTTTACGTTGTCTCCCAAGTGGAGATTATTTTAAAATAAAGTTTTAATTTACAATATTTCAGATGTTGAGAAATAAAGGCAGTTTTGCACTGAATTAATGAGATAGCTTCAAAAGCTTCAACTGATGTCACATTTCTAACAGCTGAATGTGGATGTAGATAAGAAATGTGGAAACGAACACCTCCCCCTTTCCACTCCCTGTAGAATCCATAGAAGGTTGGCTTGTGAATAAAATAGCCCTACAGTTTATCTGAAAACCTGGCAAATTAGCCAGAATATTTTTTTATGGCTTAAATCCACTTTTAATAACTATTTATCTGTTATTGTTAAAATAAAAGCTTTATCTTATTTTCACTGAATTGCACTTTGCCTTTGGTTTAGTTTTATTTATTGAAGCTTTTTTGATTTACTGTGTAATATTACCTCAGAATTCTAAGAAGGCTGTTGTACTTGCATTAGTTTTTAAATAAGGGTGTCATTTAATGACATTTTATATATTTCCTGATGTTGATAAACAGTAAATTTTGTATTTGTTAAATGAAAGCATTGTACTGTATTTATTGAATAAGTATCAGATCATTTAAAAAACTTTTCCTCGATGATGTTTTGCTGTTCTTTTTGTCTTGCCCTGTAATTCAGCAAATCTTTTTTTATCTTCATTGTTGTTTTGTACCATGCAAAAAAAAAAAAATCTGGTTTGTATGAACTTGTTCATTACTGAGTATCTATTTTTATGTATTCAAATTGTGCAGTCATTAAATCAAATATTTCAATTTCTTGCCTCACTTGCTTAATTTCAGATTTCTAAAACTGATCATAATGAAATTGGGTTGATGAAAAGCTCAACATGAGCCTGCAGTGTGCACATGCAGCCCAGACAGCCAACCGAGTCCTGGGCTGCATCAAGAGCAGTGTGGCCAGAAGGGCAAGGGAGGGGATTCTGCCCCTTTGCTCTGCTCTTGTCAGACCCCACCTGGAGTACTGTGTGCAGTTCTGGAACCCTCAGCACAGGAAGGACATGGAAGTGTTGGAGCGGGTCCAGAGGAGGGCCACGAAGATGATCAGAGGGCTGCAGTAGCTCTGCTATGAGGACAGGCTGAGAGAGTTGGGGCTCTTCAGCCTGGGGAAGAGAAGGCTTCCAGGAGACCTTAGAGTATCTGAAGGGGGCCGACAGGAAGGCTGGGGAGGGACTATTTACAAGATCTTGCAATGACAAGAGAAGGGGCAATGGGTTTAAACTGGCAGAGGGAAAATTTAGACTAGATGTCAGGAGGAAGTTCTTTACAGTGAGGGTGGTGAGGCACTGGCACAGGTTGCCCAGAGAGGATGTGGCTGCTCCCTTCCTGGAGGTGTTCAAGGCCAGGTTGGATGAGGCCTTGAGTAACCTGTCCTAGTGGGAGGTGTCCCTGTCTATGGCAGGGCATTTGAACTAGATGATTCAAAAGATTGCATGGCTCACTGAAAAGAAATTGAGTTTCAACTACCAGACATACACTCAGTTATAATCTGTATTTATAGTCAAAATCATAGATGGTCCAGTGCATACCATGTTGTGATAATGCTGTAAAATAGCATGGATTCTCAATTTTCCTTCTTTTCCCCCTCAGTTGCAAGGATACTTTGAGGTATGTGCTGGTTTGAAGCTAATTCGAATATTTTGATGAGAAAAATCATTTTGGGTATGTGCAGGTTTGAAGTTAATTGGAATATTTTAATGAGAAAAATCATTTTGGGTTGTGAAAAGAAAAGAATGGTGATGTCTACTTCACTCAGGTTTGCTGAGATGTATAAAAGCAAGGACACCAACACAGACAAGATTGTCAGGGTGTGTGCTTCTCTTCTGCTTGGATCTGTGTAACCCAACTAATCATTCTGCTTCTAACCCCCCTTGCTGATCCTCTAAACTCACCNTAAGCTGTGAATATAATGTTTCATTCCTTAACTCAGGACCAATACAAATTCTTTGCTCAGTCTGTGCTGCTCTGCAGAATGAAAGTTCTGACCACTGGAAGGAAAAATTCATCTCCAGACAGATATCTGCTGCACAAATTGGAGCAATTAAATATGTGAACACTTTCAGGAGCCCTGTGTCATGTGAAACCAGAGAAGCCATGAGATCTGCTGGCTTGAGCTGGATGATTGTTCTGAAGGAGAAGAGTGGAAGGGAACACCTAAAGGAGAAGAGGAAAGTATTGCTTCAGGACAGCTCTCTTACCATACTGTGGTATGGCATCACCTGGCCGTGATTGGATGTGCTGTCAGCACTGAGGCTCCATGGAGTTCTGCCTTTGTAACTTCCAGCAGGCTGGGTCTAGTCTGGGTGTGGGGATGGGTAACTCCCAAACCATCACAAGGTACAAGGAGACACAAAGCCAAGCTGTTGTATGTTTATCTTTTCCTCACTGATTTTAACGTTAAAATGAGAAGGGGCAAGTAACAAGAACATGGACACAGACCTGGTACTTGACCAGATTCGAATCTGCTCCTTTTCTCCTTTGTACCACCCATGTTACCTACAGGTGGCAGCAAAGGTGAAGATTGAAACCACTTAATTGGGTGTCACAGTTTCTTCTTAACAGTAGATATTCAGAGTACAAATAATGAAGAAGAAAGATGTCTTTTAAATGTGTATCACAATTAATTTCTGATTTATTTGTAGAATCAACAAATATAAATTGGCTTTAAACAGGTGGATATGGTGGAGGGAGAAGCAGTTGCTTCTGTTTAGTGCTGGGTTTTGAAAATGTCTTTCCCTGAAGCATTCCTAATGTGTTACTGGGATCACTGAGAGACTCTGCCAAGGTCTTAAAGAGAGGAGACTGGCTGTTCAGAAAGATGTTGGAAACCTAGCTTGTTTTGTCCTGTTCCAGCTGAGGATCAGATGGCTAGTGCTGGGGCTAGAAATTGAAATGCAGCATTTCCTTCTGACTTTTTGGCTAAGAGTGGTGAAATTTGTTCTCTGTAGTGATAGCTGGTGGTGGTACTGTCTGACTTGCTCCAAATGTAAATGCTGTGTCTGTTGTTATTTTTCACAGCTGTGGTGTTTTCATATATGTGATTCTTTCAAAGTCCTTCCCTGAAAAAAAAAAGAAAAAAAAAAGAAAAAAAAAACCCCACACCACCAAAAAAAAAAGAAAAAAACAACCCTAACACTTAAATATCTCGAAGTTCCCTGAAAGCCTCTATTTTCATGTCCTGAAACTGGCAGGCTGTGAGAGCATGTAGTTTTCTGTCACCTAGTCATCTTCCAAGAAAACTTCTTTTTTGGGTCAAGTAATTTTCCATTCCATAATGACAGGCCTTTGGGATCTGTGCTGTTTTACATGTGAGTGTTGTTGAAATTTATTGCATTTTAGAAGATTCATAGTGTCTAGGAAAATAATAATGGGTCAACTTGGACTGCCACCGCTGTTGCACTTGTGTTAGAAATGTTCTAATGCAGTCAGGTGTGTTTGTTAAGCTAACAAGCAAAAATGGGCTCTCAGATCTTCACCTTTCCAACTGTTAATTTAAATATCATTAAACCCCCATATGTCTTTCTGTAAAATATAAACAGGGGAACAAGTATGACAAAGGTTTTAGATAGATAGATAGATAGATAGATAGATAGATAGATAGATAGATAGATAGATAGATAATGTGTGTGTGTGTGTGTGTGTATACAGACAGTTGCATTCCTAACTGCAAAAAAAGATGTTTGAATCAAAAATAGCTTGTTCTACAGGCTACATTTAGGAAAGACCTTTGAGGTCAAGGAAGACAGGTCTTGTCTGTGGGGATCTGGTAGAATAGTTGATCATTAAACTCTGGAAGGGTGAGAGAAGTTCATGTAAGTTGGGCAGCACCTAAATTCAGTCCTGGACTCCTCTGCAGTACTGGTGTTAAGTAATACCTGTATGTGTAAGAACAGAATACATACCTTAGTGAGTTTTGTTGCATGTTTCAGGAGTTTTATGTTCTACCACAGCAAGGTTTCATTTACCCTTTTTTTTCTTTTTAGGGTCAATTTTTATGATTTTCTGTTTGCAGTAAGTGATGAATACTCTTCTACTATATTCTTCCCATGACATCTGTCTTGGATTATGTAGATTTATGATGGTGAGGTTTAATTTATGGACTTCTTGTTGATGTGTTACTTTAGCTCTATAGCATGCTTTCATGTTAACCAAGAGAAATGCATCTATTTCCAGAGTCTTTCCCCTACACTGTTCTATCTACTCCCACCCTATGGATAATACCAATCCATCTCTGCTGGTCTCTGTACACATTATCAGAACATAACTATTTATAACTAGTTGTAAGTTATTCCAACTAATCTTGTCAATGAGTGAGTTTACTCAATTACTCCATCTCTTCACTCTAGCAGAGAGCTAGAACACTCTTTGCTATTCATTTAGTGTCAGTAGCAGTATTGTGAAGGGCAGGAATTGCCTTTTGTCTCCCGTAAAATCAATCCAGCTGGATATCAATCCACAGTCGACTTGCTAGAGGGCAGGGATGCCATCCAGAGGGACCTGGACAGGCTGGAGAGTTGGGCCCAGGCCAACCTCATGAAATTCAATAAGGCCAAGTGTAAGGTCCTGCACCTGGGTAGGCACAATCCCAAGCACAAATACAGGCTGGGTGGTGAATGGCTGGAGAGCAGCCCTGAGGAAAAGGACCTTGGAGTCTGGGTTGATGAAAAGCTCAACATGAGCCTGCAGTGTGCACATGCAGCCCAGACAGCCAACCGAGTCCTAGGCTGCATCAAGAGAAGCGTGGCCAGCAGAGCAAGGGAGGTGATTCTGCCCCTTTACTCTGCTCTCGTCAGACCCCACCTGGAGTACTGTGTGCAGTTCTGGAACCCTCAGCACAGGAAGGACATGGAAGTGTTGGAGCGGGTCCAGAGGAGGGCCACAAAGATGATCAGAGGGCTGGAGCAGCTCTCCTATGAGGACAGGCTGAGGGAGTTGGGGCTCTTCAGCCTGGAGAAGAGAAGGCTTCGAGGGGACCTGATAGTAGCCTTCCAGTATCTGAAGGGGGCCTACAGGAAGGCTGGGGAAGGATTATTTACAAGGTCCTGCAATGACAGGACAAGGGGCAATGGGTTTAAACTGGCAGAGGGGAGATTTAGACTGGATGTTAGGAGGAAGTTCTTTACAGTGAGGGTGGTGAGGCACTGGCACAGGTTGCCCAGGGAGGTTGTGGATGCTCCCTCCCTGGATGTGTTCAAGGCCAGATTGGATGAGGCCTTGAGTAACCTGTACTAGTGGGAGGTGTCCCTGCCTATGGCAGGGGGTTGGAACTAGATGATCCTTGAGGTCCCTTCCAACCTTACCATTCTATGATTCTATGATTCTATGATTCTATGATTCTATATAAAGTAGCAAAAGCAGAGCCTTTTTGAAAACAATATAGCTTAAAGTCAGACACCTGGGTCTTGGGTTTGGTTGTCTTAAAGTGATATTATGTAACCTCACCTTATTTTCAAGGGTTGTGGTGGCAGTATGTAAACTGCTTGGAGATTTAATAATTGGCCTTGATTAGCAGGAAAGAATGGGTAGGTGGGCCAGGAACACCTGGAGTACTGTGTACAGTTCTGGAGCCCCCAGCACAGGAAGGACATGGAACTCTTGGAGCGGGGCCAGAGGAGGGCCACAAAGATGCTCAGAGGGCTGGAGCAGCTCTCCTATGAGGACAGGCTATGAGAGTTGGGGCTCTTCAGCCTGGAGAAGAGAAGGCTTCCAGGAGACCTTAGAGTAGACTTCCAGGATCTGAAGGGGGCCTACAGGAAGGCTGGAGAGGGACTATTTACAAGGTCTTGTAATGACAGGACAAGGGGCAATGGGTTTAAACTGGCAGAGGGGAGATTTAGACTGGATGTCAGGAGGAAATTCTTTACAGTGAGGGTGGTGAGGCACTGGCACAGGTTGCCCAGGGAGGTTGTGGCTGCTCCCTCCCTGGAGGTGTTCACGGTCAGGTTGGACAAGGCCTTAACTAACCTGTCCTAGTGGGAGGTGTCCCTGCCTATGGCAGGGGGTTGGAACTAGATGATCCTTGAGGTCCCTTCCAACCTTACCATTCTATGATTCTATGTGTCCCAGTGAACAGAGGAGCCATTTGATTTTGCCATCTTGCTCCTTGACTTTACAAATCGATCTTTGCCCATGTCTTTCTGGATTCCAAGATGGAGGAGTATCCTGCTCAGATTTTCAAAATCCCTAACAAGGCATTTCTGAAATACTAAATGCATTAATTCTTAAACATCTCACTTTATTATTAGAAAAATTGATAGATTGGCAGGTAAATGTGACTTATGCAGAACAGAGATGAACACAGGAAAGAGCTGGTTAGTACTGGCAGATAAGATCGTTGTTATGCAGGAGCTCTGTAGAATTACTTTTGAGTTGCAGAAATATAATTTTACCTCCTTAACCAACAAAGTTCAATTTTTCTACTGATTAAAATCTGGGAGAGTTTAAGAACTTAAATTATTTTTCCTTAATTCAATCACCATGTTAGATAAAGCTAAAGCTCAAGTAAACTGTAATCTATTCCCATGCACACCACTGCACAGTATTTACTGCTTCATCTGATTGTACTGAAATCAAGAAATTGTTCTACATCACTTTTCCTTCAGAATTCTAACTGTTGTGGCAGTGTTTACAGTGTAAGAAAAGCTTTGCCAAGCATTGAAACCACTTGGTACTCATTCAAGCTGAAGCTTTTAAAGTAACACCACACACTTGTTCCTGCTGCATATAAGTACCTTACTGCACTTTCTCTTGGCTGTTATTGTTTTAGAATTCAGAACCTATTCAGTATCTTATTTCTGTATATTCATTGAAATGCATTAAGCTGTTATCTCAAATGGCACATTCTGGAAGTTTAAAACTCTCTTTCCAGTAGCACTTCTTACTGGAGGTTGCTGTAAATCTGTGAAAAGGATTCCAGGTTAATAATTTCTTTTCATTTGCTCTGTTAGTTGCCCAATAAGAGGCTGAAATGTCCTGAGCTATTACAACCAAACTGTGTGTTTGAATTACTTAGGGGATGTTTGCTTTCATTCTGTTGCTCATCTCCTAGCCCATGCTTGCCCAGTTTATACTGTGATGGATTTCACATGTTCACAGCTTTTAAAAAATATATTTCTTACACCAAAACATTCTGTACTCATGAATTTCCCCTTTCAAAAAGTGAACTCTATTTCTTCAATAGTCTAGGAAGAGCTCCTCACACACCCAGAACTAAAATCTCAATTTAAATTAGTTTAGAAAAGTCAGTAAAACTTTTTTTTCCATACTTGATTTTCAGAGTCAAACATCATACTATAAACAAAGCTGTTCAGGTAGCATCAGCTCAGCTATGCCGGAATCATAGAATCAACCAGGTTGGAAGAGACCTCCAAGATCATCCAGTCCAACCTACCACCCAGCCCTATCCAATCAACTAGACCATGGCACTAAGTGCCTCATGCAGTCTTTTCTTGAACACCTCCAGGGATGACAACTCCACCACCTCCCTGGGCAGCCTGTTCCAATGGCAAATCACTCTCTCTGTGAAGAACTTTCTCCTAATACTGAGCCTATACCTCTGGCACAACTTTAGACTGTGTTCTACTCTTCATTTGCCTTTTTTTTTTCTTTGTATGTGTGTGCATAAACTACACTAGGCATGTAACCAAAATGTGAGAGATCTAACAGGAGTGAATTTTTATTAAAGTGGTAGTGTTGAAAGGGTTTGAGCTCTTTTATTGATTGCCTATTGTGCTGGTTTGAGGCTAACTCAAATATTCTAATGAGAGAAATTAGCTCATTGGTTGTAAAAAGAAAATAATGAAAAAATCTATATCATTCACTGGTTTGCTAAAAAGGATAAAAAGCCAAAGTATAAACAATTTGTCCCTTCCTTGTCTCAGAGCACTGATCCCCTTCAGCTAACCCCAGCTAACATTTCCAGATAACAGGAGAGCTTTGCTCATTGTTCCTTTTTTTTTTCATTCTGCCTGGGAGAGACAGAGTGGTTTTGAGCCCCTTCTGGGCAATTTCTTTGTCCAGGACAAAAGTCTGAATTTCTGTATTATTACTATTTCTGAACTGTATATAATTGTAAATGCTTGTAAGTTTAGCTTTGCTGTAAATTTAGCTTTATCTTAATTGCAAGCTGTCTGAGCTAGTCTGGTAAATTTCAGTTAGGGGGAAGGAGGGGAAGTTCCTTAACCCACTACACCTGTCTCCAACTGCTATCCTCTATTTGTGTTTTTCACTTGCAGCTGTCTACAGTGGGTGCATTGCACTTCTGAATCTGAAGGTATGATTGCTTGCATTATTTTTCATATCATTAATTGTTAAAAAGGGAAAATAAACTTGGGTTTCTGTTCCTTGTCAGCAGGGCACCAGATGATAATGAACCAAGGCTTTTATATTTTGTGGTGCAAAGGTGTTGTCGGTTTGTCTTTTGCCCTTTACTTTCTTCTCAATTTATTTGTTGCTGACTTATTAGTAAAGCTTATTCATTTTATATAAGCAGAGATGCTATGGTTAAGCATGCATTCAGTTAGCATCTTCATACTTGTAGGTGTACCAAGAAGAAGAAATTGCTACTGCCATGCAGTACAGCTAATCCTATAGGCTATAGGCTGGGGTTGGAGTGGCTGGAGAGCAGCCAAACAGAAAGGGATCTGGGGGTGCTGATTGACATCCGCCTGAACATGAGTCAGCAGTGTGCTCAGGTGGCCAAGAAGGCCAACGGCATCCTGGCCTGCATCAGGAATAGTGTGGCCAGCAGGAGCAGGGAGGTCATTCTCCCTCTGTACTCTGCACTGGTTAGACCACATCTTGAGTACTGTGTCCAGTTCTGGGCCCCTCAATTTAAGAAGGACATTGAGGTACTTGAGTGTGTCCAGAGAAGGGCAATGAGGCTGGGGAGAGGCCTCGAGCACAAGCCCTATGAAGTGAGGCTGAGGGAGCTGGGATTGCTTAGCCTGGAGAAGAGGAGGCTCAGGGGAGACCTTCTTGCTGTCTACAACTACTTGAAGGGTGGTTGTGGCCAGGGGGAGGTTACCTTCTTCTCTCAGGCAACCAGCACCAGAACAAGAGGACACAGTCTCAAGCTGTGCCAGGGGAAGTTTAGGCTGGAGGTGAGGAGAAAGTTCTTGACTGAGAGAGTCATTGGCTACTGGAATGGGCTGCCCAGGGAGGTGGTGGAGTCACCGTCCCTGGAGGTGTTCAAGGCACGTTTGGACGTGGCACTTGGTGCCATGATCTGGTCTTGAGGTCTGTGGTGACGGCTTGGACTTGATGATCTTTGAGGTCTCTTCCAACCCTGGTGATACTGTGATACTGTAATCCCTGGCTAATTTGTTATTATACTTCTTATAGCAACAGTCTGCACTTTGCAGAGTGATGTTGTCTTTCTCTATGTTCAAGATCTCTACTGTCATTCATAGTAAAACAGATATGTAATTGTAGGATGAGAAAGGAATTGAATTTCACTGTATTAGGAAATCATCCTTCTAGGCTATTTATGAAGGTTTTTTCCTCTAATTTTTTTTTTTTTTTTACTAGACCTCAGGTTTCTTTTTGCACTTTCGCAAGACACAGGGTAGCATGGCAATTTAAGAGACATTTTAGAACTGAGTTGTCTCTTACATAGATGAGTTATTTGACTAGTTCTCTTGACAGTCCTCATGCTAGCTACATGCAGCACATTTTCAGAAATCAAAGTGATTCTAATATTAATGAAGAACTCACAAATAAAGCTGCCAAGAAAGTATAAAGAGCTATTGTGTGTCTAGGGTGCAACTTATAAATCTGCCTTTGCCTCAAAAAAAACAACCACACAAACAAAAAAGACTTGTTAAAAACAGTGGTGGCAGGCTGAAGCATAGGGAGCTGCTATGCTTTCTGAGGAGCTACACAGAGGCTACTCACTGAAGACAACTTATCTAGGAGAAAAATCCCTATGGGTCAATACTAAAGAGTTTCAGTACAGTGATTGTAATTCGGTCTCTTCTTCCTTTTTTTTCTTGCAATTAGCTTGTTATATGGATGACCTTGGGAATGTTTCAATTTTTTTCCCCTATTGATCTCATTGTAGCCCATGCTTACCTAATTTCTACCAGTTGCAAGTCTCACACATTTTCAGGCTGTCATAATTCAGATTTAAAACCAGCAATTCAGCACATAAGAAATTTTTTAAAAAGCAACATTTGCCTTGGACCTTACGAAATTCTGCCCTATTTGACAGTATTTAGAAAGCTAAACAGTTAACAGTATCAATCTCAAGTCTGTCTAGACAGAGCCACTTTTAATGAAGCCTGATTCCAATGTTCCTGGGAGATCTTGTTTGCTCAGTTAGAGCCAGACACAGCCTGCTGCTGCAGCAGAGCCATTGCAGAGGGCTGGGGCTTGGCAGTGGTTCTCTTAGCACTGTGCCAGGGGTGTAGCAAGCTGGCTGCCTCTTCCTAAAGGCTGGCTGCAGCCCTTTGCTTCAGCTTTAAACGGTTCCCAGTTCTTCAGTTTGGAGTTGTTATCACTTGTTACAATCAGCCAGTCAATGAAGGGTTATCAAACCTAATAGTGGTGATACGAAAAGAATGTAGAAATATCTTGCCTAGACTGGAGCTTCATCACGATTGCTAAATACTGCCAGTTCAAAGCAGCTAAATAAAGGTGTCTCATTATCTTAACATGCAACACATGCTGGACATTACATGTCTGCATGATCCTGTAGAACTAACAGCCTTCCACATCTCCCTCAACTTTTTTTGTTTGTTTGAATAGACAGATTGTGATGAGAAAACCACAGAAAATACTGAACTGCACATTGGCAAGTTGCATATGACGGAAAAAGGTTTATTTATCATTGCATAGTGGAGGGCGGAGGATTTTTTTTTGGTTTGTTTCAGCGTTTTTATTGGTTGGGTTCCCAGACTGCCCACAAGCAGAAGATAGGATGGCTCTGGCTGAAGGGAATTAAAAAAGCAAGAGGTAACTCTAGGACAACGCTCTAGTTTGTAACTACTCCCTGCCTTCAGTATCAAATTTAGCCAGCAGTGTAAGCATGCACTTACTGATGACTTACTAGAACTAATGACTTAGTTTTACAGCAGGTGTGCCTGAGTTTTGCAACCAGATAGGCTAATACACATACAAAATGGCATTTGATAAAGGGTTTATAAAATACAGCTACAGGGGTTTGCATACTTAAGAGTTATTCTAACCTATAGCAATCCTCCCTTGTACCTCCAGAACCTATCTGAGGTTTTATTAGATCAAAACTTGCTGATAAAATCTAATGGCTAATTTCAGCTTGTGAGTATTGCGAGGAGAGTCTGCTTAGAGAGGAGGAAGGTGTCGTGCCTTTCTATCCAACAGATGGCCAAAACATTGACGGTCTTCTGAGGGCAGGTTTGAACTTGGTAGCCTGTGAACTCCTAAATCTGGCTTGCATCAGGCAGAGGGGGCCCTCTCCTACCCAAGGTAGGCACACTTAGCTTGATCAGAGAGAGCTGTGTTCTCCCATTGTCATGAATGCTGTGTGAGCTCTAGTCTTTAACTTCTGTGGTTGCTTTAGTTAAACATCTCCATGTGGAATATATGTTTAATTTCTGATTCAGCATGAACCAGACCTCTTGCTTCCACACCTCAGGAAAATAAAACAACCCTGTACTACACTTTTATCTTCATTTGAGCTATCTTTGTTTTCCAAAAATGTGTTAGTTTGATGGCTGAACCAAAATATTAACCATGCTCAGGAGTCATCTTGAAACTCTCCATCCTGCTTCCAAGACCGATATAACCTGAGATGGCAGAAGGGGCTGAGAATGGGAAAGCATTCTGCAAAGTGGTCTGTAAAGTCAAAGAACTAAAATACCACCTTCCTTTGTGTCTCAGTATGAGAGTTCCCTGAGCAATGGCAAGAATAACAAGCTAGAAAGACCTCACTGGCAGCAAATGCAGAGAATACTGTGAAAGCATCATGGTAAATTGTTTAGTAATTCAAAACACTGGCTTCTTTTTTAAGATTGAACTTGGAAAATGGTGTGGTTTGCTGTAGTGTCAACACTATATTCTTTGTGCTGTATTGAGCTTGTTTATATAACTTTAAAAGCCTTCAAACAACGCCTTGCCTGACCTTTGACCCATTGAAAGGTTTCTTTTATCTGGGAAATCTGCCTTTTCACTAAGGAGGACTGCTGTAAAGTCAGGCTTTAAACTGAAGAGCTGCTAAGTGGAGAAAGCAGGGAACCTCTGGTTCATGGACTCGTCCTCCACATCAGACGTGGCCTTTGTTTTCTGGCACAGATTTATTAGCAAACATTTTCTTGTGTAAGAGCAAGAGATCTGATCACCAATTCTTGCTGCTGCTTTTCAATATTCCACTCTGCATTCCCACACTAGGTATAGTAGTTCTGTGTGAACAAATGTCATTTATGACATCTTAAAATCTCTATAGCATATGGAGAGATTTGTAAATGTATTTTTTTAGTGGGTGTTTGCAGAAACCGCACCAGCCAATCGATATTTAAGAGTGCTTTCTAGGCCATTTCTTTTGCAAAACTCCGTTCTGGATTGCTGAAAAGTAAAGAAATAAGTTTCATTGCTCTGTTTGATATATGCTTCTTATTTTTAAAGTAGCAAAACCTTTGCCCTTCAAGTGCTGGAGGAGAGCATGCTTATGGCATTTTGAAACTATTTTCATCGCAGAAGAACAGAGCATTTTGCACAAAATCACATACAGGATTTAACCTAACCTAGATTTCCTGACTTCTGGTTCTCTGCTCTACTTACTAGCTGTTTCATGGAATCATAGAATCAGCCAGGTTGGGAGAGACCTGTTTGTTGAAGTTTTCTGGGTTTGTTGTTTTTTGGGTTTTTTTTTTGTGGGGGTTTGTTTTTTTGTTTTTGTTTGTTTGTTTGTGGGGTTGGTTGGTTGGTTGGTTGTTTTGGGGTTTTTTGCATTGGTTTGGGTTTGAGGTTTTTGGGGGGGTTTTTTGTTTGGTTTTTTTTTTTTTTCCTTTTTTCAAAGAACAGTAAGGTTGGAGGGGACCTCAAAGATCATCTAGTTCCAAGCCCCTGCCATAGGCAGGGACACATCCCACTACGACAGGTTACGCAAGGCCTCCTCCAACCTGGCCTTGAACACCTTCGGGGGGGATCATCCACAACCTCCCTGGGCAACTTGTTCCAGTGCCTCACCACCCTCACTGTAAAGAACTCCCTCCTAACATCCAGTCTA
>VWZE01004463.1:227329-258267 GCA_013396675.1 Eubucco bourcierii
AACTGTACTTTTTTTCTTTTTTTTTTTTTTTTTTTTTTTTTTTTTAATGCAGATAAATAAGACCAGTTTTGAAGAATACAGTATTGAAAAATATGTGTTTGGGGTCTCCATGAAGCTTTTTGATGTTTTGACATGCTTTCTAAGCTGAAAACAATCCATTTAGACTATGAAGATTCAAGCAGTTTTGCAGAGAGGTATTGAGAATGCTCTGTCATTTGCATTATGAAGCACATCATCCTTACTCCAGCCCATGAAAACACTCACCAATTTCTGGAGGCTTTGGATGAATCCCATATTTGTCAACTTGTAAAAATGCTGTCAACATAGAGCTCAAGTTTTGACTGTAGAAATTTCATTTTGACAACCTGATTGGCAAAGACTTTAATGCAACTATTTATATGCTCGCCAGTTGACAAAATATGTTCCCCAAACCTGAAAACTTGATCATTCATTCTTTCCTTATTTATGAAAATCATAACTTAGTGTTTAGGGTTGCAGTCTGCACAATGAAAAGGTATCTTTAAAGCTTTAACTTCTAATGGATGTTTTGTGAGTGTTTATAGCCAGAGCATAGAGCACAGAGCACCATAGAAACATAAAAAAGTTGTTGCTGCCTCTAAATATTTCTAAAGCTACCTTATAATTAAGTTACTTCTTGGAATACCCTTGAAACACAAATACTGTCAGTTTTAATTGAGGAGGTACTTGTTTTCAAGTATCAGAAGGTAAATAGTGCTCTTGTTGGGTTTCCCCAAGCACCAAATACTATGCATCTTTTTCAGGGGACCTCTCATTCTTTAATGAACTGATTTTTGTCAAGACAAGTAAAATAACTCTTATAGCTCTCCAGTCTGATGGGAGGGATCATAATTAGCTTGGAGAATACTGTGATTCTGAATATACTAAGGAGCAAAGAAAACAAAATAAACACAGAAAATAAGCAATTGCGAACCTGTTTCCCAGGGGTATTTATGCAGCATATATTTAAATTTTTTATGTAACATCTTATTCAGTAAGAATTAATAATACCATAAATTAGCTGCTTCAGTTCTATGTTTGGGCTCAGTTGTGCCTAATCACTTTTTGATATAATTCCCCTACCTCCAGATGAAGTTCTGCCTGAGGTGATTTGGCAGTTTTCCAAAGTGAACTCTGCATTGCTGTCTTCTGCGCGATTACCTTAAGGATGCAGCTGCTGCTGGCTGTGCAGATCCAGTCTCTGAGGTGCAGGCAATAATTCCCACATGAACATTGTCTTCCAGAGCTGCTGACTTCTTTTGAATGTTTTTTGTTTGGTTTTTTTTAATGATCAGAATGAATTAATGAAGTAAATCACTGTCCAGAATGTGTAAACTTTGCAGTTTCTGCAGGTACATGTTTGTGTTGCTATCTCAATGTGGACTTATACAAGTCATCACCTTAATCAAAATAAGTTTTTTTAGATACTTCTAATTAAGAAAAAAAAAAAAAAAGCCTCGTTCAGTCTAATTTGTTTTTATTGATTCTAAAATAATTAATTTTTGTGCATTAATCACTTAGTCTCTTGTTCTTTTTCTCTCTTTTTTAACAGGAGATTAGGCATTTACCAGTTTTTCTCTAAACTCATTGAAGAATTTTGGCCCTGTCCAAGGCAAGAAGTGCTGTTGATAGGTTGGGGTGGAGTTCACACAGGCAGCTTGCTCAAGTGACGTATATTGTCAGCACCAAAAGCTGTGATTCCCAGTGCTAGCAGAAGACAGCTACTTAAACAAGCAGAGCCATCCTCCATCCTAAAGGTGTGAGTTCATGGAGGGCAAGAATCCACCACAAGCTTTTATCTCCACATTAAATTCTCATTCTAATGTGAAGGAGTGTTTGCTCAGAAGAGCATTCGCAGTTAACATGGGAAGAAAAAAGCAAAATGAACAAAACCCAAACTTAAAAATCTGTGCTTAAAACCTCCTGAAGGAATTTAATCTACAGAAAAATATCCTGTCTTGCATTATAGTTTCTTTAATTAATGTTAAATCTTTTCTTTTCCATTAGCTAAGACCATTATCTAATTACCTCACCTTTTAAGTACAACTAAGGCATTTTTGAAATGCGGTAGAGATTCCACTTAATGTTGGGACCCCAGGCTGCTCATAGTACAGACTATCCCGGTACCTGTGGCACCTATTATATAAAGATAGCTCTTGTGGGCCCTGCCTCCTCTGTCTCCACAGGTGGTCTGGTCTGCCAACATGAACTTTTTCCTAGCAGAGGGCTGCACCTTTGGTCCCCATTCCATGGACTGCTCCCTTGGCAGTGCTGCTGCACTTCTCTGAGTCTTCTGACAACAACCCAAAGGGGAAGGGACTGAGGTGTCCCACCATGGCCGCTCCAGGAAGGAACCAGAGCCTATTTGTGAGCTGGACTGCATTTGCAGCTGAAGGACTAATCTCTCATGCTGATGCTGTCAGCCTGCACTATCGGTATCAAGGCTCTGCAGACAGTGTGTTAGTGTGACTTGGCAATTACCAGGCACACCTCAGGCAAATGAAAATGCTATTTCAGGGTTTTGGTTTTTTTTTTTGAGGCATGTTTCAGATCTTCTCAGTGTCATGGCATATTGCAGACACTTCTCTTAAAATCTAGAACAATGGCTGACAAAGAGATGGGGCATGAAGTGAGACAAAACAGGTTTTATGGTTTTCTTACCTAAAACTTCTAATTATGTGGGTTTAATTCACATTATGACTTGGTACTGACAGCAACTACTACTGAGGCTCCCAGCGGGTGCAGAGAAGGACAACGAAGCTGAAGTGTGACTGAAGGAGCTGGGGATGTTTAATTTGAAGAGGAGGATGCTGAGGAGACACCTCATGGCTGTCTACAGGTACATGAAAGGACATTGTGGAGAGTTTGCTGCTGGTATCTTCTTGCAGGTAAATACTGATAGAACAAGAGGGAATGGCCTCAAACTGCAAGTGGGTAGGTTTAGACTGGACATTAGGAAAAAATGATTTCACAGCAAGAGTGGTCAGGAATCGAAGTGGGCTGCCTGGGGAGGTACCCAACCCTGGATATGTTAGAAGTTTGAATGTGGTTCTTCAGGATATGGTTTAGGGTGAACCTATGGCAAGGGGTTGGAACTAGATGATCCTCGAGGTCCCTTCCAACCTTACCATTCTATGATTCTGTGATTACTGAATGGCAAACCTTGTAGAGTAGGAATATCAACTGGACTTGGTGATCCCAAAGATCACCTGAATGTTTCTGTGAAAAGTGTATTTGGCTGAGCCACTCATCAGAGTCACAGACTTACTATTCCAGCATATAGATAAATGGGGAGGATAATGGCAGGCAAGGTAAAATATCATTTTTCTCTGTGCATTCTCAAGTCCTGTGTTGTTGCCAGTTTAGTAAGACCATGAGTGCTCATAGGATTCAGAATCCAGTATGGGATGCCAGGAGGGAAGAGGAAAAATAAAGGAAAAAAAAAAAAAGCCACCTACCAAATGGAAATGGCTAATCTGCTACATCACCCATAGCACATGCAGGAGCCTGTTCATCCCTCATTTCCAAATTTACCACTGAAAAACAGTGCCAGCATCTTGAGCAGCCTATGACAAGAGGTAGCATTTCGTGCGAATCATAAGGTCTTGGATATAGCAAAAACTACTAGCAACAACTGCACAAGGATTTCATTAGTGAGGTCTGTCCTGTTTCTCTAATGCTGCTCATCATAGCAGACTTGCTAATAAATATGATCTAAAAGGTACATACCTGATGGTAAATTATCTTTTCCCAAGCCCTTTTGCAACCTCCACAAGCATTCTGCCAAACCCAGGTGGGTATCTAAATGGTGTTCCCAAGCTTGTCTCAGGATTAGCATTATAAAAATCAAATAGGAAGGTAATGAAAATAAATCTCCCAGGCAGGGTACATGCTGTGAGCAGAAGTCAGTTAACATAGGGATTCAACTCAAAACTGATACACACTGCACTTTAGATTCAGGCTCTGATACCTTTTGTGTCTTACTTCTTTGGGAGAGGAGTCTGTTGTGGACCACCAAGATGCCAAAACCCTTTCCAGCAACCACACCCTGGATGTGGCTGTGTCAAGCAAAGTTGTTGAAGCATCTACTTATTTAAAACCTGCCTAGTAGGCCATTAAATTGACTGTTATTTTGAGACTGATAACTGGTTACTAATGTCTCTAAATAATTGCAGAGTAAAGATACAAATCTAGTTCTGAATTTAGCTCACGCTATGGGCAAAATAGATGTAGGAACTTAGTATGACAATGGTCATGTACATTACATGATATATCAGTTATGCAGGTGCCTTGGGGAAAAAAATGTTTTAACATGTATATGTATTTAATGAGCAAATATCTAAACACTTAAAGGCATTAATCTTTGTCATCGTGCAGTACTTCACTTGAAATGCAAGAATATATTTCAGAGAACTGTTCAGTTATAATGATAGTGACCTTTGTTCAAGGTGAACCCTCTCTCATTCAAGTATGAAATTGCTTATTTGCAGAAGGAAATAATTTCCCTGGCTTGCTTTATGTAAGAACCAAATTATAATTTAATGCTTTGTAACTGGTCTTTTCAGGCTTGCTGCAGCACTCTCTAGCAGGAATACAACTCTGGATGAAAAGAGCAAGTAATAATTCGTAACAAAATTCTGCAGTTTTTATCATTTCTGTGAGACTCTGCTTATCTAAAATTCTGCCTTATTTTTTTGTGAGATTTTTCCATTAAGTCATCACAGATTTTCAGTTTCTTTTAAAATTTTTCCTGCTCTTCTTTTTCTGTTTACAGGCATACATACACTTTTGAGAATAAGTGCAAGTAATTTGATAGGAAATTAAGGGGGGGTTATGATGAAGGCACCAATCTCCAGAGATCTCTACTCAGCATCTGGCTCTGTACCAGGGCTTTTTGTGTGACCTAGACTAGGCAGCAGCTGGCACCCAGGCACAACTCTCTGAGGCATGGGGAGCAGATGGGACATGTTGGACTTGGAGGAGATGCAGTAAGCAGCCCACCCAAGCCTGAGGGCACTGAACCGCAGTGATGTTCTCATCTCAAAGCCTCCCTCATTGCAGCTTCCAAGTAATTTCTCCAGGTAAAGCCTCTGTAAATGAGGGAAGACACAGATCTCTCTCTAATAAGGTAAACATGATTATCTTGCTTTTGGATTTAGGGCAGCCAACTCATTCCCTGAGGGGCATAGCTTACGTGTGACATTACTTTTGTAAACATCAGTCTGCTTTGTTATCACTCTTTTTGAAAGTCAACAGCCTTTACCCAAGAATTATGGTATGTTGTCAATTTTCTCAAATGAGGCTGCAACAAGACTGGAAATTTCTGACCCTACAGTAAAGCACTCAATCCCCCTAGGCTTCAGCTTCCACATATGAAAGAGTAGGAGAAAGGAAGTTTTAGTAAAAGCTCTGGATACCAGGCAATGGAGAACTGCAGATGGTGCTTGCTGAGAACTCAGGTAACGTCACCAGAATTAACTATCCTCGAAAACAAACTATTATTTGTTTTAGCAATGTATATATATTTGTAAAGAATGATAGTGCACAGAATAGAATTAAGATAATTCTAGACTTAGAAAAAACATAGCTGAGCTTTCAGCTGAGGTAAGGTATCTTGATGCCAGCATAAACACACTCCAGTTTTCCTTTGGCCTTCCTTTGGAAAAACTATCTGCCAGCTTCTGTTTGCTGAGTTGATGTGCTTCTTACAAATACATATTTGCCTCACCCAGTGATTACAACAGACTTTCTTTGCCTTTATATGGTTGCTTCATATTTCTCTGCATCTAGCTCAGCCAGCCTCCAACTATGTCTTCACAGATTAAGAAAGAAGCTTTGTGTTTCTGGGCATCCTTTGAGATTTCTTAAAATAGCATGGCAGTGACACTTCCTTGCTAAAGGGCTGCTGAACACAGCTTCGAGTCAGCTGTTGAAACCCAATAGCATAATAAAGAATGATGCTGAATAAGTACTAAGCCTGTCCCCTTTTCACCCCAAGAAGGGTATTCTTGAACATTCTTTCCCAAGATTGATCCATGTTTAGCTTTTTTTAGAAGTGTTCTTAAATCAGCCACAGATTTTGCTTACGCATTCTTTGTTTGGCTCTTCAGCATGTTTAAGTACAAGTGTGTTCATATTCCTCAAAGAGAGAGCTTTCTCTAGGACATGCTCTATTAGCATTGCATTAGCAGAACAAGTCTGGAAGCTGGAACATATATCTCTGTGCTACCGACTTCTCTCTTTACCCAGGACAAATAGATGTGCAAAACAGTGTAGAAACACAGAATGGTTTGGGTTGGAAGGGATCTTAAAGACCATCCGGCTCCAACCACTCCCCTGCCATGGGCAGGGACACCTTCCACCAGCCTGATAATACCAGTGTGGGCACAGCCCAGTGCCGTGAATGTTCAGGCTCCCATCTGACAAAGTACTGCATAAACCAGAGATTTTTGGTGTGGACTAGAATTCTCTACTGCATAGCTGTAGCTGCCCATATGTGGACTCTGTGGTACTTTCAGAGTAAAAAAATGGTACTATTATATTGGGGAAAAAAGTAGAAAAATAAGGAATGGGAATACCAGTGCCTTTACATCCCAGCTCCAGCAAGCAAATCTAACTATTTTTTCACACAGCCTTCATCACTCTTAATTCATCTTAAGCGTGCTGAAGCAGAAGTCTAAAGGACTGATTGTAGCAGCCAATGTAGACTAAGTGTTAAAAGATTCTGCTTCTGATCATTGCTTGGGCAATCCACATTTTAGGTCAACAATCTAGACTAGGGTGAACTTTTCACTAAAATCCTGTGGGTTGTTTTTTTTGGTTTTTTTTTGTTTTGTTTTGTTTTTTAACTTGAAAGGTCCTCAAACAGAAGCATTTAGTGAATTGGATCCAAGGGATATTTCACCATGCTCAAGGCAGATGTTATCAAGAAGGATCATTTGTATTGGCAGTCCTTCAAAGGTTACCCTCCAACCATGTTCAAATCAGGTTAGTCTCGCAAAGAACTCCTACTTTATTCTGGGCATGGCTTCAAAGTCTGCAGCCACACAAGCGAGAAGGCAACTGTTAAATTTTAACCGACCCTACAGTTTCTTTCTGATCTATTAAATGTGGGTAACCCGTGATTAGTAAATACATATTTTTACACACCTGGATGTTAATAAACATATAGGGGCTGATCAAGAAAGTCATGCCCCTGAGTTTTGAATGCAGCTGGTTTTAGGTGGGGAGGGGGAAGGAAAAAAAAAAAAAAAGGAGTGATTTCATGTTTGATGGATTTTAAGGATTTTTTCTGTCATTGCTAGATAAGCATTGTGCTGATGCATTTTAGCAAACCAGTTTAAAGTTAGCAATGGGAGAGGTTTATTTCTCTTTCTTCTTTTTATTTTTCCTCTCCCCTCCTCTCCCCTCCTCTCCCCTCCTCTCCCCTCCTCTCCCCCTATTTACGCGTAAAAGGGAGGGGTGAAAAAAACCAAACTTTCTTTTTCACACATTGTGAACGACTCTTTTAACTCTGTGTTTGGCAGGGAATCCATCGTTTGGCAGTCTGAGGAGCCGGTACAGACCTCTGCTAGTCATCAGACTCGGATTTAGAGAGAGAAATGGTGGTGCTTGCTTGCACTTCTTTTACAAAATGAACTTTGTGGGTTAATCACACCAACAAAGCACTAATCCCAGCACATAATTTACCCTTTCTGGATGTTTAGAAATCCACTCCTGTGAGAGAGTGAGCTACACTCTTTCTGAACTCTCACAACAAGGTTTCTGCAGCTTCCCCAATCGTTTTCACTTGGTGTCTGGGGAGTCTGGATGTGTAAGACTGAGAAATGTTCTTTATATTCCTGTTTGTCTGTGAGTGTGTATTATCTTTGCTTGTTTTTCTGTTAGTGAAAGTTGAGTGAAAGACTGAGGCTGAAGCAGGTAAGATACACTGGCCATTCCCAAACTCCAATTCTTGCAAATTCAAGGGTCTGTTCCAGGGTCCTCCAAAGCATCAGAAATGCAGAGGTTTGATTTTGTGGGGAGATAGTTCTGCGATGCAACCCCATCTAGAATCAAGTCTCCAGTCACATCAGTCAGGGTGAAGGACTGCAATCATGTATGTTACAATCATCTTCCTTATCTGCAGAAAGGAAAAATGTGTCAAAGTGAACATTTTTTTTATTCTTTTCACAAGAGGGAGAAATCACCTCAGGTCTAATATCTTGCTTATAGGGAAAAAAGATGAAATGTACTTGGTGGTTTCAACCAACTTAGTTTTACCTCATTTCTTTCTGGAAAGATTTGGCAGTATTTAACGTGCCTCTGTAAAGCTGAGAATTCTCTTTCCCTGCTATTGTTGGCCTTCCTTCCTGAGCAGCAATTCTCTGAAATACATAACTTTGTCTGACCTGTCACTGATTGAATGTTAGTTATCCTAAAAATATCTTCTTTGTGTCTAAAGGGATTTGTTCTGTCTGCCTGACAGAAGGCTGTGAAAATCAGCTCCCAGTTCTTCTGGTCTGCTGCATGCCATTGTGGAGCCCAGGAGGAGAAGGGTGTTCTACTTTTCATAGCAGCAGGACACACAACAGACTGGGCACTGTAACCTGAATGCTCACACCTGACTATAGATGGACAAAGAGGCTGCACAGGCCTAATTGACGCGCAGGTTGCGAAAGAAATTCTTGAACTAGAGCAGGCCTTAAGGCACTCTGTTCATGTGCGGCACGCTGCGTGCACTGGCTGCTGTCCCAGTGACACAGTAAACTAGAAAAGGCACCACTCAGATGCACATGTCCTCATATTTCAACCTAGCTTAAAACCCAAAACCTTTGTAAGCCTTGGTTTTATGCCCATCACACCGTATCGTTTTCTCTAGTTGTGGTGGTTAGGGAATCACCAGGCTAGCTCAGGCAGCTGGAAGTTAAAATGTAGCTATACTTACAGCACAGCACATATTTACAAGCATATGTACACAATATAGACAAGTATTTACAATAGTATACAAGTTAGAAGTAATAGAGAAATTCAAAACCCTTCCCAAACAGCGAGACTGCCCAGGAACTAACTCCCTCCTCCTTCTCACCCCTCATTCTTTTAGAAATAACCAAAATAAGCCCTTGTTGAAAGCTTACATGATTAATTTTGAAGCTAAGGAGAGGTGAGATGCCAGAGCTGATAAGGGATTAGAAGGAAATAATTAGATTGAGTTACATAGGTTTCCAAGCAAAGGAGTTAAGGTAAGACACAGCCAGGCACTGAGAGACTTTGTTATTGTTATGACTAATTAAACCTCTCAGCAAAACCAGTGGGTGATATAGACATTGCTTTTATTTTCTTTTCTCAGCCAATGATCTAATTTCTCTCATTAAAATATTCCAATTAGCCTCAAACCAGCACACTAGTCAAGAGGAGGTGATCACATTTTCCATATATGTAGATATAAGTATTACTGAAGTTTGACATCATGGTTATAGTTGTACTTTTACTAGATTTCTTCATTCTTTAATACTTTTAAAAGCCACAACCTAAAAGATGGACCAATACCATTTTCCCTTGTGAAGATCAATAGTGCAGGGTACTCCAGGGAGAGATATGTGTTGTACAGGGATATTTTCTGCTATATTTTCTTTTTTTACAGGTACTTTTATTTCTTCAATGACACATTAATGGAGTTTTAAAAAAAACAAACAAAAAACCACATGAGCTGATCTTCTCATCACAGGGTTTTCCTACCTGGTGGGAAAAAAAAAATTATTCAATTTTCTGTGGCTGAATGACTGTAATGAAAACCATGAGCTGAAAGGATACACCAAGATACTTAAGTTCAGTGGAGCAAAGGCCCCAAGTGCCAATGTGCTTTTAAAAAGTATAAGAATATACTTTGTATAGAATAGACTATTAATAAAGAGACCTTTATTAAAAAGAACCTAATCTAAACACAATAGCAGAGATTTTACTAAATTAGTTCCTAGCTGAATAAAATGATGATGTTTAAAATAATGTCTATTTTAATTTGATTGAAATAATGTCTATAAATAATTTGATTTTGAAATTGCCATTGAGAGAGTATCCATCATAGACCTTAGCAAATGCCTCCAGTAAGTCAGGTGGTCAAAATTTTGTGTCTTTCTTAAACCATTTAGTATCAGTTCCAAGTTCTTGAATCTCGTCACATAAGTAATTTTATAGTCCTTCTGGTCTCCCAACTCTGTGTGGGTACTAAAATAGCACAGCCAGCTCCTCACAGGATCATGGAGAGGTGGATGCTGGCAGGGACCTCTGGAGGTCATTTTGCCCCAGTCCCCTGCTCGAAACAGGGCCACCTAGAACCAGTTGCCCAGGCTCTCTCACGCCACAATGCAAGAGATATTTTTTTATGTTTAGGGGGAATTTCCAGTGTTCCAGATTTTGACCATTGCCTCTTGTCCTCTCACAGTCCAATCACTGCAGAGAAGAATCCAGCTTGTTCTTTTTTACTTCTTACCCTCAACCATCAGTTTTTTATAAGCAATGATAAGATCTTCAATTAGTTGGTCCCTGTGATCTCAAATTCTTTTTAGAACCTGCTTCTCCTCCTTTCAGTGACTACTGCCTGGTTTCTTCCATTTTGGACAGATTCATTCCCATTTGCAAATGTACCTTAATCATTCAGCTTGTCAGCTCATGCAGACTGATTTTTAGCAGTGAGTTGGCTGCTTTATGGCTTGTCAGCCCTCTGTCTTAATGGAAAATTGTCAAAAATGAATTAAAATTGTTTCTGTGCTTGACATTTGCTAAAGTAGTTTGACTGGAGGACCATAGAGCACTTAGTTTTGCCCCTACTCTGAAGTCTGTTCATACGCAACATAATAAGAGAGCAAGTAAGAATGCAAAAGAGGCAGAAGAAGAACAAATGCTGTTTGGATGACCTAATTTGGTCAGGGACTTGAAAGTTTGTAATAATTTGCAGCCGTTTACTACTCTCATTTGGTATTTCTACACCAAGTAGATTTTACTTGCAAGATCTAGCAAAAGGGTAGTTACTATTTATTAGTGCAGGTTTGTTATTCAAAAGAGAGATTAATTTAGAAATTAATTGACAGTCTACCCACAGTTGCACTTTGCGATTCATAATGCAGTGCATGAACAGGAACAGTCTATTCTACAAACTTGCTCAGGTTTCAGAGATGTATAGATCTTGAATAGACAGACCAGTGACTCAAAGCAGTCCTGTTGAAAGATGCTGTAGTCATGGCTCACAAAATCCCACTAAAGTCACGACCAAGAAGTATGAGTCACTTCAGTGCAAGCACTGTGCCCTACATCCATGCACTGGGACAGCTTCCTGGCTAGAGGGAACTAAAAATGTGCCTCATCTCCCAGGAAAGCTAAGCTGCTAATATGCAACCTTGGGTTGTTCAACTCAGCCTGAACCCTATTTATTACTTCTGCAGAGAGGGCACGAATTATCTTTCTGACACCAGATCTGGTGTACTCCATGTGATCACATTCTTTCTACTGCAGGAGTGAGCAGCAGACTCCAGTGCTTCCTCTCAGTGCTCTGCTCCTATATATATTGCTGTGGATATGCTTACATGGCCATGTGGGAAAAGGATCGTGTAGCTTGAGAAAAAGTGTATAGGACTGAATTATTCTGAATCAGAGAGAAGAGAGTCCACAACAGGTTACAGCTGAGCAAAGCTTGCAGCTCTCAGTGATAAAAAATTGCATGAGTTGTGTTCAGCCTCTTATGCCACCTGCAGTAACAACAACAACAAAAAAGTATATTGGGTGAGAAAAATGCCAGATATTTTCATTCAGACATAAATGAAAGGCGTATTGTGCAGACACAAGTCTCTCAGTTACACATTAAATATTTGAACAAACTTGAGTGAGACTGACCTTGGTTCCACAAGACTGTGATCTTCATTCTTCTTGCATTTCCTTCATGCCAGGGATGGTCCACTGGCAACTGGAGACCCTGCTCACTGGGATTTGGGCTGGTGCTGTGTAGCTAGTGCCTTCATTTTCGTTTCACAGCAGTCTGCAGCAAAGGAAAGGGGCAACTCTATCTTCCCAAAAACATCAACGTGAGACTTGTTTCTGCGGTGTTCACTACATCTTGAGCAACTGAAGGAACTGAAACCTTCTTGTAAGTCATTATAAAGCCTAACATAAAGTGCTGCAGTGCTGCTCATGTAGTCAGCAGTCAGGAGAGCCCTTATTGTCAGATGTGATGTACTTCAATTAGAAACTCAGCTTAACAAGAGACTTGTTCTTTAGACTACAGGGCTCATTCCCAGAAATTCCTAGGGCAGTTCCTATGGATGTATTTTACCCAGGCATTCGAGAAGTAACATAAGCTATTGTTTTACATTATAGTATTGGAAGAATGGTAACTCAGAAGGTAAAGAAAGTAGTGTGGTAAAAGGGAAGGATATTTCATCTCTTATGGTTCAGGTCTGGAACAGAGGAAAAAGCCCTTATTTCTGCTAGGAGATGCTCAATATTCTTCATTTTACCCCACACCCCCAATTTCTTTCCCCTGAGCCTGCAGAACCACTGCTATATATTTCCCTAGTTAATCTCCCTGATGATATTCAGTAACAGACAGAATGAAAGAAGGGCAAAGAGCGTGAGGACAGCATCCAGCATCACTGAACATGACCAGGTGTTATAGAGGTATCTAAAAAAGCAAGAGTTGATCTCCAAAAACCAGAACTGTTCTGTTCAAGCCTGAATGACTTCTCTGCCTTTCTACCTTCTTGAGTAGCTGCTAGCTTTTTTCCTTCACAACTTCTTTTGTGATGTCCCAGAAAGGGAAATTTCAATTCTGCTACCAATTCCAGCCATTTCTCAAGATGCTGGACAACAGTCAATCCTCATCTATTCAAATCAGTAAAAGTTAATTCTCAGCTGGGCTTTCTTTGTACATCCATAAGTTTTTGCTGCACTTCTTAGGAGGTTTCCTGATATTTGTCCCATTTTAAGAAAATAGTCTAAGCCATTTTATGCAGACAAACTCCAGAAACCTCCACATCTTCTGACGGTCTTGAGACTCAATTCCTTTAGTTCTGCTCCAGATTGCAGCAAAACAAACTGTCCTTTGAAAGGAAGCAAAGTAGAGCTTGATTTAATTTGGGAGGACTTAATTTTACCCACAGCACAACGCAACCATTCTCTCCAGGGCTGATACCCACAGCAGCAACGGTGGCAACAACAAATCTTGACAGGGCATGAAAACAAGCAAAGAGAGGGAAACATAGGAAATGCATAGGAAAGGCAGCCCGTGGCAAAAGAGGAGCTGCAAGAGCAGATGAAAAAGAGGTGATAATGGATATAATCAGAAACACTTGAAAATTGTGCAGACATTATTAAAAGGAGAAAGAGATAGGAAGGCTAGGAAGGGAAAAAAAGAAACCAGCATGAGAAAAACAGCACACTAGCAATGTGTGGACTAAATTAGCTGTGTACACACAGTGTCTGCCAGAGAAGGAAAAGAACAGAATGCAATATTCACTACATCCAGAGTCAGTCCTGCAAGGTATTGCAACAGCACACCTGGCTACAGCAGCTGCAAAAAGAATGTAAGGTGATGGAAGCAGGAACAAATTTTATAGCTGACCTCAGCAACTTTCTCCATATGATCTAGCAATTGCTATCTGCAGAAAATGACCCAAGATCTCAGTTACCTGAAGCATAAGTGATTCATTTGGCTTTGGGAGAGATGGTCAGTTGCTGAGATCAGACTGGGAAGCTGTGAGGTTTTTGTTTGGTTTGGTTTGGTTTGGGGTTTTTTTTTCAATAGACAATTCATATTATGATGTTTGAATGGTAATTAAAGATAAACTTTTCTCATGACTCTAACAAAGCTGACAACTTATTCATTGTTACAGACAGTTTGGCAAACATTTATCAGTTTTTCCAAACATCCTGAAACAAAATTTATTTAGCAATAATGATAAAATTACTAAGAAATGAACTTGTGAGAACCAATTGTGGATTCACCAACAAAATTTCAAGCAAAGACAAAATCTATAGCTACTTTTCCATTCCTAATGTGATGAAGGGAAGAACGAAAATGCCAACAGGTTTGTTTGGTTTGGTTTGGTTTTGGCTTTGTTTGGTTGGTTGGCTCGTTGTTTGTTTATTTGGTTGGTTTGTTGGTTGTTTTTTGGGGAGGAGGGATAAATTCTACCAGGCTGAAAAACAAGGAAAAAAATTGCATGACTAATGTTAGCAGTCTGCTTTTTAAGATCCAGAAACTCTGGCCATGGTTAGAGCAAGGTATGTTCTCTATTACAGTAAACTGAAACCCTAACCTAGTACTGTACCATCAACCATAACTCCTTCTCAGTATATTAGAAATAGTACTCTTGGTTCTGACTGTAGGAACTACCATGCTTATATCTCTCAGAAGCACTCTACCAATCACAGCTTGCCAGAGGTTATATATGCTTTCAAATAACTACTGGATGCTTTATGTACATACTATCAAGAAACAGGGAATAAAGAAGGGCCTGTTTTTCAAATAGTGAAATCTATGAGCTCCAAGTGGTGTAGTTACATGTAAGTGGCACTACTGAACAGAAGAGACAGGTGAGATTTCAGTATCATTTTACCACACAAGTGCTGAATTATGCAGTCTGCAAGGGCCATGTACATATGGCAGCAAATTCTGTATTTCCAGGTTTTGACAGGTATTTAGGTGTACCTTCAGATTTGTACATAAGCAAATTCTGTATTTCTGGGGTTTGATAGATTTTTAGGTGGACCTTCAGATTTGTACATAAGGACTCGTAAGCTACTGCTGTTAGAGTACTTGCAATGTGTTTTTCCAAGGCATTTAACAACCAATAAGAAAGAAACAAAAACTACAGTGCTTTTGACCTGAGAAGTTAAGGACAATCATTTCAGCATACAGCTCACTAAACAGTGTATTTAAAAAAAAAAAAAAAAAAAAATCAGAAAGATCCAGAACTGCACAAAGGAGCAACATGTTAAAACTACAGGGAGATGCAAAATGAACTCCATATTTCAAAATCCTTCATCAAAGAAAGCCAATGTTCCTCCTGTCTCTGTTAAAAATAACTGCTACTGTTCCTTTCCATCACATGTTCTTGAACAAGACCTGAGAAGCAGAGTAAGAGCTAGTAAGAAAAAGCCTGCATCGAGGAGGTGAAAACTTTTTATTTCTGAGGGAAATGGAATATCTGCTTTGTGTTATCCCAATAATGCTGATGCCAGGGCCTTGGACTGTCAGAACAAGGAAAATCCCATCAATTCCAGCTGCAGAAGCACCTACTCTGCCAGTACTCCTCTTAATATTAAACCCCATCCTAAATGACATTAAGAACTGCCTCAGCACAGCTCAGTTTCAAGCATCACATCACAGAATAATTAATTAGGTGGTTTTGTTGTTTGTTTTTTTAATTTTTTAACAGACAAATGGAGCTCATCACTGAGCTTAAAGAGAATTCCAAGCACAAAAACTGTTTCTATCTAAGCCTATTATTTATTTTTTTAATCTGTATTTTCATATGCAGTTATGCCATAACAGCAGCTCTTTACCTAGCATAAGACATGTGCAAGTTCAGTGTTTGTCCAAGTGTTCTGGAGGACCTACTCACACTCGAGATTGTCTACCCAGTTACAATTGAATGTGAACATACTACACTCAAGAAGCAAGTGTAGTTTAAAATGAGGACAACCCTCCATCAACTAGCCACCATTGTAGCACTGTTTACAGTGGGTTTCTATGTTGTTTCTGTTTCCTTCTTGAAAAACAAAACTGCATATTTACCATAGAAACTGTCATGAGCTATATTAAACAAAAGCACACTTTAGAAAAACCACTAATTTTAGGATGATCATAAATATTTGCACCACACAGACCATAAACAGCACCATAGAGACCACAGTGTTTATACAAATCCCTCTTAATTTAGAAAATATTGATTTGATAGACTAAAGCAGCTATTGTCAACAAACACATTTAAGAAAACTGCCATGCAGCTTCCCATGACCAGTTTCCCCATCCATTCAGCACTCAGTTTTTGTTTCTGATTAAAGCTGCTCCTAAGAGTTGCCTGTTTTCCCAACTGTCAATTCATCCTGACTTCTAAGGCTGGAAAGTTTGCTCTGGCCCAGACATAGCTGGAAGTGTATAGATAAGTCTTTTCAGCCCTGTTCCTAACTATCCAAAGGGTTTCTTGCACAAGACCAAGAATCCATCAGCTGGTGCAGGGCTGCAGGCAACAGGGACCACACATGGCTATGTGGTTAGCACACTGGTGCTCCCATCTTCCAGAGCTGCTGCTCCATTATAAATCAAATAATTTATTTTCATCAGTAAAAATTTATTTGATCTGCATGTGATTTGAAAGCACTTTCAAAACTGACAGTGTTGATCTGGCATTATCCCAACCTAAACTGCCAAAAGACTGAACTCAATAAAGAACGAGTCTGTGTTGCAGCTGGGTGGAAGTTCTGCTCCTCTCACTGCTCACACAGGCCCAAGAGGAGGGAGGAAACATAAGTAAAGGAGAAAGGCAAGGAAAAAAAAAAAAAATTTTTGGTGGCACTGTGCCCTTGGATTCATTTAGAAAGGCTGAGAAACCATCATCCTAGATGTGATTTCTTTAGAAATGTTTTGGGTTTGTTTTGGGTTTTTTTAATTGATTGTGATCTGGGGCCATGTAAGTCTCATTTTCTGCCTGGAAAAGACTACTATCTCTGGAAAAATGTCTGCCAACCATGACTTACAATTGCAGGTGTAGACTACTTTCACAGGTTCTTAACCCCAAAATATATAATTAAATGTAGTTCTGTACACAGCCCATATATGCTAGGAAAAGCATGCTGCTAAATGTCCTTTTATTTCACTTTCAGATTGCAATGGATTTTGCATCAGTGTTATCCACTTAAAATATTTTTTGTTAGCACAGAGTAGATCCTGTGACTGATCAAAAGAAGGGGTTATTCACTTCCTTTATCTGAGAGCAGGTTCAAAGCTGGAGTATGTGAAATAAAGGAAAGCTGAGTTTCAGAATCTGCACCCAAGTCACTAGCAGTACTGGCACTCAATTCTCCAACTATAATGAGGCCACATACTCCAAAACAAAAAGTATTATTTAGCTAACATTTCCTGCCCTGCAGCAGAAAATGGGAAACAAGTTGGCCCAACCCTTTGCTAATGAGAAGTTATTTGCCAAGTTGCCATGTCCCATTAAGATGGCACAGTATTTTACACACTTGGATCACTGTATTTTTTTTTCCCCCAAATTTAAGCCCTGATTCCTGAAATGAAAGGAAATTCACACAAAGTGTGAAGGCACAATGTGAAGAACAGCAGCTGAGGCTTCTGGGAGCACAAATACCATTGCTGGTTTTAGTGACACAGATTGTGAGAAAGGGCAGCTCTTCTAGAAGGACTTTTAAGTTAGCATGATGGGGGCAAAGTGTAACTGAGTTTGTATCTCAGCTTGTAGATCAGCATTTTCTCTCTGATTCCCTGCTATTCTGATATCCAAATCTTGTTGAATTGTCCTTGGTTGCATCTTGTGCCTTAGTATTATAATAGTTTAACAACATTCTTACCAAATTTACTTAGTTAACCCACATAAACCCTAACTTCTAAGAGCATGTTGGGTTTGGTGGTTTGCTGAATCTGTGTTTTTATCAGAATGTTTATTTTGGTGCTTTGCCCATCTGCTAAACTTCTCATTACTGTTTAACTTTATTACCCATTTGTTGCTGCTCTGCCCATAAATTGATGGTCATACAGTTCTGACTGCAACTTTTCCTAAATATATCTGGTTTACATTGGATAAATTCAAGTCAATAGGTGGATGTCTTTGTTTCACTGTGACAGAATCATGGGCTAGATATGGGATGTAGGCCATTAGTAATTTGGAGTCAGCCAGGGCAGCTGATCCAAATTGGCTAACAGGTGTAATCCCATACTATAAACATCATGCTCAGTATAAAAGGGGTAAGTGTGGTGAGGACTGAGGGTCTTCTGCTTCAGCTCTTCCTTCTCCTCAGGACTGCTGTACTTTTGCTGGGATGAGTTGAGTATAACTTTGTATACTTTATATTGGCATTGGTATCAGTTTCACTGCTTCATTAAATCTGTTTTCCTTCCTCAGGTCTCCTCTCCTTTTCCCAGAGGCCCTTATCTCCTCAGGTCTCAGGTGACAGAGCAACTGCTAGAGTTTAGCCCTAGATACAGGCTAAGCATAGTGGGTTCATGAATTCTTCAGAGAACAAACCAGAAAGCAATGAGGTTAGCAGAGGATCTTACAAAAGTACTTCCCTGAATGCTGCTGTCTCACTGTCCCTTTCTTGGGTTTTTCTCTAGAGAGAATAAATATTTCTTATTGTATAGCAATTTGCCTTCGCATAAATTCACTCCCTAATTAAAAGCAAAAAAAACACCTCAGAACTCAACCAAAAAAAAAAAAAAAAGGCATCTGGGGTTCAAAAGAGGAGGAGGGTATGGATTGGACTTGTGTGCTTAGGGATACAGAAGGGATTTTTTTTTCAGAAGAGAAAGGGAGCATAAAGGAGAACCGTGATTCTCTGTCTACAGTGGATTTCAAAATTAATTATAGAATCATTTAAATTGGAAAAGACCTTTAAAACCATCATGTCAAATCATTAGCTTAGCACCACATCTGCAGAACTTTAAAATGCCTCCAGAGATGGTGACAACCACTTTCCTGGGCAGCCTGTTCCAGTGCTTGATAACCCTTTTGGTGAAGAAATTTCCCCTAATATTGAATCTAAACCTTGCTGGTGTAGCTTGCTAACCCCTTCTATGTCTTGCTATTTCTTCCAAAAGAACTTCAGCAAGCTTTTGTTCTGTGACTGCTACCAATGTCTTCTTTATAGAGTCATAGAATAGTTTGGGTTGGAAGGGACCTCTAAAGGTTATCTAGTCCAACCTCCCTGCAGGAAGCAGGGACATCCTCCACTAGATCAGGCTTGACAAGGCTCTGAATAACCTGACCTTGAATAACTCAAGGGATGGGGTCTTGACTACCTCCCTGGGCAACCTGTTCCAGTTTTCCACACCTTAACCTAAATCTGTGCTTCTCTAGTTTAAAGCCCTTGCCTCTTGTCCTATCACCACAGGCCTTTGTAAACAGTCCCTCTGCAGCCTTCTTGCAGGCCTCTTTCAGGTACTGGAAGGCTGCTTTTTACATCTCTACAGAGCCTTCCCTTCTTCAGGCTGAACAACGTCAGCTGTCTCAGCCTGTCTTCCAGCCCACCCCCAGTCATCTTTATGACCCTTATCTGGACCCACTCCATCAGGTCCATGTGTTCAGAGACCATTTTGTAAAATCCCCCACAATGAACAGGGACAACTACTAGACCAGGTTGCTCAGAGCCCAATCTGACCTTGAATGTTTCCAGGGATTGGGATCTACCACCTCTCTGGGCAAGCTGTTTCTGTGTTTCACCAGCCTCAGCCTAAAAAGTCATCTTCCTTGTATCTAGTCTGAATCTGCCCTCTTTAAGTTTAAAACCAGTACCCTTGTCCTGTTACTACAGGTCCTACTAGAACATTTGCCCCCTTCTTTCTTATAAGCCCCCTTTAAGTACTGAAAGGCTACAATAAGGTCTCCCTGGAGGCTTCTTCAGGCTGAACAATCCCAGCTCCCTCAGCTTTTCCCATAGAAAAGATGCTCCATCCCTTTGATCATTTTCATGGTCCTGCATTGAGTCCTCTTAAGTGATAGTCTGTACACATCAGCTGTGCAACCCTAACTCCTGTTGCTAAGACAAGTACATAGGATGCAGCTGTGCTTGGTGTTGCTGCCTAGAGCTGGCTGTCCTCTATTTGAGACTTTTTAAGCAGAGTAGTGCCAAGAATCAGACAGAACTTGGGACTCTTTGGCATCCTGGGCTGCCTGTGGTTTGCAGGTTGAAATCATGTGGTGTTGAGCCTAAGAGTACCTTCTAGCAGCAGGAATGCAAGCTTGGAGTGAAGCTCTGACATGGGCATGTGGAATCCTTCTCCTGATAATCAAGTCCAGGGGCATGGCTAGTGGGCTGGGGGCAAGGAAGGATGCCTACAACTGACATTTCTGACATTCCTCCTTGGTTCTTAAATTGCTCTCTTTTTTTTTTTTCTTTTTCTTTTTTTTTTTCCCTTTGGTAAAGGCTCATTTAGCAGTTCTGAGAGATATGATATGACTTATAATATGACAAGATCCTAGAGGCACCCAGAGCATAAAGGGCAGACTCTGAGGCCTCATGCCCTTCATTTTCCAGAGACTGAAGGATAGAAATGCATTTGTCTTCTGAGCTCACAAAATGTTACAATTGTGGTTCCTCTTCATGCTCCTCATATACGTGCATATATGTGCTTTCAAACCTACAACCTGATCCTGCATATTTTGGGGAATCAGTTGTCTCTGTGCTATAGAGAGGCCTGGCATAAGGGCCTAGGGCACCAGTGGTTGCAAGAGTTCCCACAGCTTGCGCTCCACCTGGCAAATTTGTCATCTGAATTATTCATTGCTCTGTGTGGTCTCAGCAAAGACCTAACACAGAACTGGTGTTGAGGGCATCGATTAGGTTTGTGCACCTTCTTACAGTATGTATGTGATACTTGCAGTTTTGCCAAAGTCTTGGAGAAAGGAAATACACAAAACAGAAAACTCAGTAACTGTGTGCTTGGAGAGGACACCTTGATGTCTTCAGTGTTTGCAGTTCAGTTCTTCGAAGGCAAAGAGGGAGAAAAGAGAAGAGTTATCACAGCCAGGATACCAAAATCCTGTTTCAACTTAATCTTCGTGTCTCTTTGCTGTCTTTATAACCTTCTTTTTGATACTTTAACAGAAAAGGGAATCTTGAAAGGAGATAGGTTTTAATTCAAACTTCTAAGAAAGGAATCAAAAGAGGAAAAACCTAAAAGCATCAAGGCATTTGGCCATGCCAAATTAAGTTTTAAAGTACAACTAAGTAAAATGGAAAATAAGTTACCGAGAGCAGCAAGGCTTGGCACGAACTATCCTACTGCCTAACTTGAATGGTTTCCATAACCATGCAGCTTTTATACAGATAATTTGAAATGCTTTCCTGTAGGAAGAGCACAAGCAGTCCAAGTTCTGAACTTACGCAGAAGCTACTGCATGATCAAGATGCAGATACAGCATTAGGAGCCTTCATATCTGCTCTTGCATGTGACTTCCCCTGCTCAGCCACGGCACTCTCATTCCACTCATATCTTTCCCTACTTAGGATTCAGATAGTTCCTTAAGGCTAACAATAGTTTGAAGGCATGTCAGAATGAAAAGTGCTGGGGTTTTAATGTAAACAGAAGAGACTATCTGCAGAATGCAGCATCTTTATAAACAAATAATGAAGTGCAAATTCATAAAATTGAAACATCCATAAAAAATACTCTTTATTAGCAGCTGCAAATACTGTTCAGGGTATTACACAAAATGTATTTAGGAGATAAGGAAAGATTACCCCCTTGGCCTTGTAAAGCACTGAGAGGACAGTGTGTCACTGCTGTAAAATACTTCTAGACAAAATATGCTAAGCATTGCATTCCTTAACCCACAAACTAAGAGCTTCTTGCTCTTATGGTGACCCTTTACAGATTCATCTTGTACAAAATATCACTTAACTAGTAGGCCTTTTTTTAAAGGTAGACCAGAAGTAGATGACACCAACATACAAGGTCACCATGCTGGCAGGGCTGTAAAGGAAGTCTGAAGACTTGCACTGTCCTGCAGAACAGCCTACTCTGTGTGGCTTAGTTCAGTGATAGCTCACCCTCGGGTTCATAAATAGCTACCCCCGGCCATATGGTTTTAATAAGGAATTTGAGACAAATGGGATAAATTATTTTAGTTTACTTTGCTAATTACTGTAATTCATAACAAACATTAACTAAGCCAATCACACAATTAAGTGCTAGTTCCTTTTATGATATTGGTATCCAGTGCTGTTTTGCTCTTGTTTTAAGAGATGCTGCAACATAACCCCATGGTGAACTCATTATGTAAATCCAATTTTTTTTTTCTGTTCCATCAGTAGATTTTAATTCTGCAGTTAGACTGACATCAGTACGGTATGTCTCTGCAATACCTGATCAGCCATCTGTCTCCAGCTCCTTTAGAGCAAGTAAAAAGCTAGAAACACAGGAGAACTGGCAGTGATTAAAAAGGCAGAACAACTGGAGAATAAGGTTTAATTGCTAGTGCCTCGAATATGCCACGATAATACTATGCACACTGACTCATCAGAATAAACTGATTTCTAAGTACAGGGCTGTGTTTTGTGAGAATTGAGAGAAGAAAATTTGACAGGGTAGACAAATGTGAAATTGCTCACAGCACTTAGGTGCCATCCCTGCCCTTCCACAATGCTTTAATTTGCACTCTGCAAGTATAATAGAATAGTACATTTTAGGTTACTACAGAAAGCCTTTAGGATAACTATTTCATGATCACCTCTGATTGTGAAGCTCAGACCTCATGACTCAGGTGTGATGACTTCTAGTGCGATATTGCTAATAAAGTGTTCTGCTGAATCACCTTCTACTCCTTCACTGCTGTCTTTCCTAAAGATGAAGTGTAATTACTGCTGATTCACAGTAGCACATAAAGCCTGTTCAGGGCATAAGGTGAGAATAGCTCTGGTGCAAAGCTTGAAACTGCATGGGAGGAAGACATGTAGGGACCCAAGAAAATGTAAGGAGGCAGGTACAGTGGCAGAGTAACTGCATTGCCTTGACCAACAAAACTGAGGGACTGAGAAAAATCTTAACTATTTGGAACCTGTTGGGAGGAGGGTAGAATACCCAGCTGGAAATCAAAAATAGCTCCTTATACTCCAGAAGCAGTCTTTGCTTTAAGAATGTATTTGTTACCATGTTTGAAATATTCTGTGGGCTTGCAAAAAGATGAAAATGGATGAAATGGTTTAGACCAGACAAACCTTTGCACCTGCATCCTCTGCTCTAGTCTTGCTAAACAAAATTGAGGTTTTATTTGTAGCTCTAGCCTTTGCTGAATGAAAGGAGTAAAATCCCTGTGAAAATAGCAAGGGATAAAAATACATGTATTTCTCAGTTATGTTTCCAAATTAGTGAAATTAGCTGGAGGTTCTCAGTAATCATCTCCCTATCACTGGTCCATCTGTCAAATGTAAGAGTAAAGTAGATCTTCAAGACAAAGCAGGTGCTGGTGGTGCAACTATCTCAGTGTCGACTAAGAGCACAGGGGAGTATTTCCCCTAGCAGTGCTGAGCAGCAGCCCAGCCCACACTGACCCAGCCACCCCCTTGACCCTGTGTCTGGAATTGGCTGGGCTCTGCTTGGCAGCCAGCGTGGGAAGTGAGGAGCTAGGAGCAAGCATTAACAACCGGATGGTGGAAAATATCCAGTGACTTCAGTCCATGTTCTGTCCTTTTTCACTTTTGTGCTGCTTGCCAGTTTGAGAGGCAGTCACATCCCAAATTTATTGAAAGATGGAGACACTTAATTTGCACCATTATGTGAAGGGAAACCCAATCTGTCCGGGAAATGATGTGTGCTCCCAGTGTTGAAAAGGAATGCCCTTTGGAAAACAAAAGATGCTTGAGCATAATGCGCCAAAGTCACTTCAGCAGGCACTAGTTCAAGAGGAATTGCCCTACAGACACTTCTCCCTTACCAACAATGACAGATCAGGTCTGTCACACAGTCAAAAAAACCCAGCAAAATCATAGTAACATCAAGAATTCTTTGTGGGAGGCCAGAATTTAAAATCATTTAGGGGGGAAAAGAAAAACAAAACACAATACAAACCACGATGCAGATTTGTCTCTATAAAGGCATACAAATAAACTGCAGGGGCTCCCATGCTGGGGACATACACACATTTGTGACTCTGAGCAGAAAAGGAAAGAAGTTAGGAGGAAGTTCTTCACAGAGAGAGTGATTTGCCATTGGAATGGGAGGTGGTGGAGTCGCTGTCCCTGGAGGTGTTCAAAAAAAGACTGCATGAGGCACTTAGTGGTCTAGTTGATTGGCTAGGGCTGGGTCATAGATTGGACTGGATGACCTTGGAGATATCTTTCAACCTGGTTAATTCTATGATTAAGTTGCTCTGACAGAAATTGAAACTATAGATTAAAATATAGCCCACCCCTGTCTCAAAATTATTTTAAACCTGTGGCAAAAGTCTCTGTGGCACCTAAACCACAGGTTATGTGCCTATAATTTACACTGCTCTACTTACCAAAAGAACTGTATAAAAATAAAGTTAGCATATTAAGAATTTATCCTGGTCCCTAGTCGAGTTAGAGTGATGGTAACCCTGAGAAGATCCTTCAAAAAATGTTATGAGGGGCCATTTTTGTAAGTACTGCTTCAATAATTATGCCTACAGTGTTTTTTAAAAAAAAAAAACACACTCAGTAAACAAGGAGAATTGGAAAATATGTGGAATGTTGTCTGGAAAATGCCCGTAGGCCACTTCAGAAAGCAAATGCTTGAGCTTTAGTGATGTTCCATTAAGAGTGGAGAAAATACACCTCCCATTCTCTTCATTGTTTTAATTAAAGATTTTTAGTTTCGTACATCAAGGCCATCCAGTGAAAATCTGATTTATTTTTTTTTTACTGTCTTTTGTCGAACCACTCTGACTGTGGTCCAATTCCAGATACCAATGAAGCTATAACCCAGTTGTTCTCCAAAGACTCCAGACAAAAACACTCTCCTCTTGTCTCCTGAAACGACACTTCAACAGGTTTCTGTGCCAGACCCCACACACCAATGAGCATTTGAAAGAGCTTTTATCCACAGGTTCTCTCTCTTGCCACCCAGGTCCTGTAGCTCCAGAGGGACTTTTGCCTCCCTTCCTCTGGACTGCCCCATGATGGCCTCTCCTCTTCCAACTCCACTCTCACTGCAGCTTCATCCCTCAGACCTTCCTGGCTTTACATGCAGGCCAACCTCTGTTTCTAAAAAGAGAAGACAGCAAATACACTTTACATTTTTAATTCCACACATCAGAAATGCCAGGCATTAAGTCACAGAACTGAAAGGGCTTTGGGAAGGCTCCCAGGAGAGGTAAGCAAAGACCAGAGGGGCTAATATAATCCATACTGAAAAAGAAGGGGACAGTATTCTGTATCTGGAATTAGCTCCCCTCTGCTCTGCTCTTGCTGCCCTAATACGATAATTAACTATAAACAAATGTCTCTGACTAATTGTTCCTTTTAAAAACATTGCTGCTGTATGTTCACCAGTGGCTGAGGAAGGCATTAATACACACCTGCAAACCATATGTCCTGAATGGTAAAATCTTGGCTTCTGTAAGGAGTTTTTAGCCCAGGGAAGGTGACTGATTATTTTAAAAGGACAGCACAGGCCTCTCTTTCCCCATCACTACCATGCTGACAGAAAGTCATTCCTTACCATGTTGCCACAAGAGACAAGAAAGACTGCATCTGTCAAGATGACTGGCTTTACAGCCACCCAGAACTTAGCTCAGGTGTATGCCCTGGGCAATCTCCCAGAGCCAACAGGAGGAAGATGTGAGCTCTAATAACTAGCTAACAAGATCTGATCTCAGAAACAGGCTTCATCCCTCTTTTTTCCTCTCTCTGAATAATGAATGGAGCAGGAGGAGGAGAAACTCAGGACAGCTCCACCGTCAGTTAGTTGCTTAAGGTAATGACTACATTAAACCTTAGCCTGCACCTGTGCAGAATGTATATTTGTAGCATTTGTATGATATTTTACACTTAAGAAGTAGCATATTTTTCATTGGATAGAATGAAATCCAATGTAATGCATGTAACTGATCTTGAGAGTAAGAACAAAATATTAGACATCCCTCCAGCTGACTAAAATACCTTTTACTCACTCCCTTACTCTAACAAGGTCCACACTGTATTCGGCACAGGCCCAGGTATTTCTTCAGCGGTGCCTTGACCTTATGCTTTCACGTGAGCCTATCTAAAAAGTTGAGCAACCAGTATCAGTCTAACTAGGATGCCAAGACAGAGGCCTGTAAAACACCCCTTTGGGTTTCCTCCAGCATGGTAAAGGTTTGATTTGGAGAGGAATGAATGTCATTTAGTTACTTAGTAAATAACTACCATGTGTGCCATACAATCAGCATCTGCAGCTCCTATTTCGTCAGCTGCTGCTAATGCAGCACTCAACACAATCCTATCACTGCCAAGCTAACATTACTTCAGGAATCACACCTATTCATAAAGCATCATTTCTGTCTCCTACTGGACATAAGAACCTATGAGTGGTCTTCTCTCAGTTGCTGGTGTCTACTTTCCACCAACAGACTGTTCCTGTGTACTGGGATTATATACTGGCCTGCTGTCCTTCCTGAACAGAGATGGTGGCAGATGCTTGAAAGTGATACTGTCTAGCAATATTGTCCAGACACTCAGAGTCTTTCAGAAGATTATGCAAGGTAAGAAAAGGAAGATCTTACAGCTTTATAGAAAAAAAAATAAAAAGAGTTCTAGGACTTAGAGGTTAGTATTACCTTACTTCCCAATGATTGATTTTGCTGATGCAGCTGCTGATAATGGCAGTTACAGACACAGAGGCTATGTGCTGGTCTTTACTGTGTAACTATGAGGGCAGAAGAGAGGGTGGAAGTCTTTCAATGGAACAATAAAGTAGAGCAGAAAATATCAGGAGCTCACCATCCATTTGCTAGATGGAGAGTTTGAAGGGTATCAGTATTTGGCATACTACTGTTACTTGAACAGAAAATCACCTCTAACTGTACCTATCCAACTCTGCAGCTCCTGTATGTTTATGCAGTGTATCAGTGTGTGGCCTGAGCTTTTTATGGATAGAACAGGGGAGAATAGCAATGGCTATGGCTGCACATCTGAGTTTATGAAGGCATCTTGCTGGGGTCAGCAGACATGCTATGGTGCTCAGAGCCAAGTAAAAGAGACCTGTGCTGTACCATAATACGTTTTATCAGACTAATCTGACAGACCTGCAACATGTAATTAGCTGTAACTAGAGGAACAGAACCAGAGGGGTTGGTAGTTTATTTTTGGGGAGGGGGTTGTATGTTGTGGTTTTGTGTTTGAGGATTTGGGGTTTTTAAATATAAATTTTACTTAACTGTTGGGCTAAAGTAAGGCAGTTGGAAACTTTCAGAACCCTATCCATTTTCTGGTCAGATGCTGAATTAGCTCAAGCACGGAAAACTGGAGGGAGATTGTGAGTGGGAAGACAGGAGACAAAAGCAAAGCCTTCCAAGGAAAAGCCTTTAAAAAACCAAAAGGACAAAACAGAAAAGCACATACACATAAACCCACCACACCCTGAGCTTTTCTGATTTCGGTTAATGATACTTGCTGCATACTTCATATTTGTCTGTTAAAACAGTATTTTCTCAAAGGAGTATCCATTAAACCCATTCTTCAAACAAACAAAAAACAGCAAAAAGATACTTGCTTTGGATATTACCATTTTAAAGGGTTGACTTCATCATTAACTACAGTTATGTGTGTAATTAGGGAAAGAGGGAACTATTTAGGGCAGAAGTTGTGCTGTATGAGGTTTTTTGTTTTGTTTTACCATTTCTGCAAGAGAAGGGAGCTGCTGTATCATTCTCCCTGCCACCTAGTCAGGTATGTAGCTGTAGCCACTTTCATGTTTTCCCTAAAAGTAAAGTGAAAGATAATGCAGGTTCAAGAGCATATAACATACTAAGATGACCTGAAGTGTGAAGAGATGGAAGAGATTTTTTTTTTTCCCCCAGTAACTCGTTTGAAGGAAATCATCTTAATTTTATCCTTCCCCATCTATTTATTTTACAATATAGTAAACTGTAAACCCATTTCTCCTCTTGTAGAATTCCATTTTCTGATATGCTGTTTGATTGCTTTTTCAATACTTGCTCCTTTCCACTGAATCAGTTCTGGTTGCCAACTTACTGTAACCATAATCTTACCGACAGCCAGTTCTGTCAGAAAACTTAGCCTTTAGCTTTTGGACAGTCTTATTTTTACTTTATATTAACAAAACAAAAAAAAAAAAAAAAAGCTGAAGATGGAATGTAGACACTTGACTGATGTATGTTCAGTGTACTGCAGTGCCTAAAGCATTTCACAAAATTTTCAGCAGCTGAGCAGACCCACAGTGTCATGTTCACACCTTGCCTCAGCAGAACTAACCCTGGTATTTTCTGCCTTACTGCCTGAAAGATGCACTTACAGAGATCAACACTGGGCCACCTGCAGTGAACGCTTCAAAAACAAGTCATTTTGCCTTTTCCGCATGAACCTTATTAAGCTTTCATCCATTTTATCACGGATGCAGAAAACACTTTTCTTCACATGGAAGAAATCAAAGCTGACCAATTTAATGACTAGTCAGTCCAGAAAGGAGGTAGAAGCAGTTTGTAATATAGGGAGGAGGAGCAGGAGGAAGATGAATGTTTTCACTGGAGAAAATGCCATCCTTGTAATCAATTGCCAGTGGAGCATGCCACTGATTCAATCTGCCTGGCTATCACAGTCTATTGAGCACTGCAGAAATGACATGTACATTCATCAGGCCTTATCGTATGAGACAGATGAAGTCAGTTGAATAATGAAAGATGGATACTGAGCTGTGTAAATTTTTCACTGGTGAGGTTGAAGACCACACTGCAAGGCTTTTATCACAGTTAGCCAAGAGTGATACTTCTGCCTTAAGGAAAATCCAAAGGTCCAAGAGTTTCCCAAATAAGTATGAAAAGCCAAAGTATCCATTTTTCGTTAAATGCATATTACATACACTAGAGAAAGGATGTGGAAAGCTGTTCTTAGAATTTACAGGATATAAGGGGAGAAAATAAATGGCAACCCATAGTTTCCTCTTCTTGTCCCTGCAGAATGAAGCAAGTAATTAGGCTAACATCTCAAGAGCCTCTTTTAAGATTAAAAAAAAAAGACCAGAATAATTTAAAAGCTTATGGAATGTCCATCACTGGAGGGCTGTAAGAACAGGTTAAGCAAATGCCAGGTAAGAGTGCCTGAAGTACAAGTGATCCTTGAAACAAGAAAGGATTTAGAGTGGCTTTACTTTCTTTTATTTTGGCCTCACTGATTGCATTTCTTGATTACCTTTCACTTTAAAGCTCAGAAGTATAAGATTTGTTGGTTTATGTATATATAAATACCATAACATGTAGTATGTTATTAATTTACCAGATTGGCCATATAAATTGTGGTAATTTATTTATACATGTGTAATTACAGAAAAAGACATTCACTAATTGTCTGTGAAAATTCTAATTATGTGCTCCCAAAATGTTGAGATGCTGATCTTCCAAGAGGACAGATCTTTGTTGATTGGAAACACCAGTAAATTTCAATTTAATTTTGCATGGTAAGACTAAGCCAAACTTCACAAAAGTGAGTATAGTTGTTAAGAATCAAACTTGAAACACACTTGAAGAATAAAATCTGTAAGTACCGTGCCACCCATAGGCTGTAACTGGACATTAGGCAACTTAGACCTACAGAGCTATAGGAGTGAATCCAGTCATCCATTCTGTCACCTTAGTGGTGGAAACACAAATCTGCAAAGCAGCAGGAAAAGTAACTTCCTAAGGGAATGAGATGATGTCATAGGTTTGCAGACTGTCACAAGGACTGCATCTGCTTCATACCTTCAGGTTTTTTAATAGGTATTTGAACGGCCTAAGAGTTTTCCAAGGGTGACACTGTTTTTCTCTGTGGCTGATAAATACATTTGTAAGACTTTTGTTTGTTTGTTTTTCATGGTTGTTATGGAGGGGTAATCAACTAATGTGAGATGGTATTTTTCCAAAATTAATATTGTTTAGTAATTTTGATATTCAGAACTCTTGCCACCCAGAATACTAATTCTAATAATAATTGGTTCTTTGCACAGTCATGGAAACTTTATACAGATAATAACACAGGATCTAGAAATAACTAGTAATAATATAACATCATTTGAACTGAAGAGAAGGTTTCTGCGGTCAATATACCGCTTGCAGCCAGTACCCTGCTTGCAGCCAGTACCCTGCTTGCAGCCAGTACCCTGCTTGCAGCCAGTACCCTGCTTGCAGCCAGTACCCTGCTTGCAGCCAGTACCCTGCTTGCAGCCAGTACCCTGCTTGCTCACTAGATGGGTTCAAGAAGCTCCTTTCTGCTTATAGAAGGCTGCAATGGTGAATTACTAGAGGCTTTAAGTTATTTACTCACAAAATATCTCCCAACTCACAGGGCTGGCTACAGTTTCAGACAGTACCCAAATGCTTTCAGGGAATTCTGGTACTGTCTTGTCAGCCGCTGAGACTTCTGATTCTGATGCTTCCCAGGCTGCTGGGGAAAGGAGGCAGACAATCTCTGACCTGGTCCTGGCTCCTCTGGATGGTATGTGTGTCTCCAAGACTTTCTGTCTTGGCAGGTGTAGGCAGGATGTCTTGCAATGTGCAGTCTCAGCACGGTGTCACACAGGCTATGCAGGCCTATCGTATGGAGGCATTTAGAGCCTGTTCCTGGTAAACTCAAGGCAGGCAGTTTCCAGGCAGTTCAGGATACAATAAGGCAGTAGCATGCATGAATACAATGGCAGAGCACGTTGTGTCACCTGCTCATCTCCTTTTATCAATGCAGACCAAGGCTAATGGGCCTTTGGACACAGAATAGTCAATCAGAATGGCAGTTAGCCAAGCTTGACCACGTTAGGTGAAGCCATAGACTTGCTTTACCCTTTTCAGGGCAGAACACAGGCCTTGCACAAGGCATACACAAGCTGAGCTTGTGTACCTTGTGTTCCGCAGGATGCAAACAAATCTGGGGAAGCCAGAGTCCTTAGACTCAGTGGCTCCAGGTTCTTTGTCCTCTTTCCTGTTTTTGCTTCTCCCCAAAATAGAAGGAGGGAGAGCAGAAAAACATGCCTAGGCAAGCCAGGACATGTATAAGCCTATTTTGGC
>VWZE01004463.1:259027-331811 GCA_013396675.1 Eubucco bourcierii
TCTCCCCAAAATAGAAGGAGGGAGAGCAGAAAAACATGCCTAGGCAAGCCAGGACATGTATAAGCCTATTTTGGCATGCTTAGGCCTACCAGGTCAGGGGTTGGTTTGTTTGTTTTTGCAGTTAATATAATTTTAGTGTTTCTAATACCTTTCTCTAGGAGCATGTTACCTTTCCGATGGATGAGAGCTAAAGTGTTAAGCACAACCTCTGTTTTAAATAAGGAGTGGAACTGCACTGCTTTGGTAGGGAGTGGATAACACGCTCCTGGCAAAGCTGGCAGCTTGTGGCTTGAACAGATTCAGTCTGATATGGGTCAAGAACTGGCTGGAGGGTCTGGCCCAGAGAGTGGTGGTGAATGGTGCCACATCCAGTTAGCAGCCAGTCACTGGTGGTGTCCCCCAGGGATCAGTGCTGGGCCTGGTCCTGTTCATTATCTTTACTGATGATCTGGACCAGGGGATTGAGTCCATCATCAGTAAGTTTGCAGATGACACCAAGTTAGGAGCAGGTGTCAATCTGTTGGAGGGTAGGAGGGCCCTGCAGAGATACCTGCAGAGGGACAAGCTGGATGGGTGGGCAGAAGCCAATGGGATGAGATTTAACAAGGCAAAGTGCAGGGTTCTACACTTTGGCCTCAACAACCCCAAGCATCCTACAGGCTGGGGACAGAGCAGCCAGGCAGAAAGAGACCTGAGGATACTGGTAGATAGTAGCTGAACATAAGCCACCAGTGTGCCCAGGTGGCCAGGAGAGCCAATGGCATCCTGGTCTGGATCAGGAACAGTGTGGCCAGCAGGACATGGGAGGTTATTCTCCCCCTGTACTAAACACTGGTCAGGCCACACCTTGAATACTGTGTCCAGTTCTGGGCCCCTCAATTCAAGAGAAATGTTGAGGTACTGGAATGTGCCCAGAGAAGGGTGATGAAGCTGGTGAGGGGCCTGGAGCACAGCTCTATGAGGAGAGGCTGAGGGAGCTGGGGATGTTTAGACTGGAAAAGAGGATGCTCAGGGGTGACCTCATTGCTGTCTACAACCACCTGAAAGGAGGTTGTAGCCAGGTGGGGGTTGGTCTCTTCTCCCAGGCAACCAGCAACACAACAAGGGGACAGAGTCTCAAGTTGTGCCAGGGGAGGTATAGGCTGGGTATTAGGAGGAAGGTCTTCATAGAGAGAGTGATTTGCCACTGGAATGGGCTGCCCAGGGAGGTGGTGGAGTTGCCATTCCCTGGAGATGTTCAAGACAAGACTGCATTTGTTGCCATGATCTAGTTGATTGGCTAGGGCTGAGTGATAGGTTGGAATTGATGGTCTCTTCCAACTTGGTTGATTCTATGATAAAGGAGAAATCCTTTGCTTTCTTCACTGAAAGAGGACTTTGGAGATGCTGAGTGACACTCTAGTACCTCATTGCCTTAAGTAAGATCTTGCAAGGTATCTTTACAAAGAACCTTTCTTAAAGCCAAAGCTTGGTGAAAGGAATGCATCTTCTGGTATTTTAAAGCCTTGGAAGGACAGGCAAGCATTTTCAGTTGTGATGGCTGGTCACAAAACTTGGCTGGAAGATCAGAAATACTACTTTTCCTAGAAGGCTTCTGCTCCACACAGTAGTCTTGCATTTGGTTTGGCAAAGCCAAGCCCCATGTTGAAGCAGAACAGCCTTCAAAGCACTTAAGCTGCAAATCTCTCCTCAGTTCACATTTTTGTAGAGCAGGCAGCCAATGGTGCAGCATATACCATAAAAAAAGCTCCTGTGCTGCAGTAAGACAGAGTGTACTACTTAGTACATACTGAGGTTGAAATTACCAGAAGGTGCTGGGGAAAGGAAGGCTATGTCCCCACTTCAAACTTGCTAATGTGGAAACTCTAAATTCCTTCCCCAGATGAAAAACATGCTGTTAGTGCCATGTCATCTTTTGGGAGTTACTGTTTTCGTAATTTAAAACTTAGATTTCTTGCTAGGAACCCCTTTGACTTCATATGCAATGGACTGAACTAAACTACATTTTGTCACTGAAAGGATTAAGAAATCCTATATAAAATACCTAGTGTGCAGCTGGTTTTGGCTAGCCTGTTTTTACTCTGTACTAGTCTAAATAGCTATGTAGGAAAAGCACAGGTGTACCAAAACCCTGGGCCTTGAACCCTTGTGAAACACCCATTTTCCCCATTTTAAGTAACTGCAAGGGTAGGTTTATACTGCAATGTCAAAACAGTGGCTCAGAGACACACACTTTATTTGGCAGGGAGCTGTTTTATACTGATCATCTGGGTTCCTGTATATAACTGGAGGAAACTCAACCTCCTCAAACAGCAGTATAGATGCAGGAGGCAGATGTAACAAGCCATGTAGCAGGCGAATGCCAGCCAGAAGATATTAAGTGCTGCTGTCTAGATGTACCCATGCACAAATCACATATGCTACAGCTCAGCAGGTTAAGTTTGGCCATCAGATTAAGATAGACACTTGCCAGACAGACTTGCTCACAACATAGCAGGATCCCTGAAAGAATCTGTCAAACCAAAATATTCCACTTAAATCTGGTGACATACATAGTGTTTGCTTTTTTAAATAGCACAACTCATACGGCAACTGCTTTTGAGGATTTTTCAATGAATGAGAAGCTTGAACTTCAGGGTAACGCCAGCTGCTGAGCTGAGACACCATACTATAGCAAGTTTCAGCAACGTCCGGTAACACAAAACAAACTGGTTGTATTGCAACTGAACTTAAAGAGGCTGAGAAAATAGATTGAGCTAACATACTAATAACCAGATGTATCAAAATACAATTTATTCTTAAAATGGCTAGTTTACACATGACAGCAAGAGCTTTGTAGGTAAAAAGTGCAGTTAGTGGAGGAGGTTTATTTTACTTTTGTATTTATCTTCTTACTGCATTGCAAGTAGTTTCACATTCAGGATATCATACTTCTTAACAATGAACAAAAGTGTGATTTACATTTTTATGTTAACACCATTTCTGTTCAGCTAAAATGTGTGCCAGTATCCACTCCTGTTGCATATGTATTGGTCTATTTCTCACACAAGTCTTACATGAAGGACAGATCACTTTTACAGTCTGACAGATCAGAAAGCTAAATTATAAGCATACAGATAAAAAATATACGTTAGTTTACTGAAGTCTAAAAAAAGGTAACTTCAGAAAATGAGGTAAAATAAAACAGAGCAGTTTTCTATTTATGTGCAAGCCTATAATCCACCTAGAAAAAACTAGTAGCAACCCTGCTCTTTTAAAGAAATTAGCTTTCACAAAGTGCAGCTAATTCACTGTCTTCAATATGAAGGACCTTGCCTATGACACACCCTTGTTAAGTCATCACTAACTTTGCAATAGGGAGCAGGATACTCAACCATCAGATGCTGCAAAATTAGATCAGGTGTTGAGTCAACTCATCTAATGATGCTACAGACTGAAGTCTACAAAGAACTTTGTCTATTCTGTCACCTAACCCTATTTTTGCCCTATAAGGTCATTTTAATTATTTTTTAAAAGGCACATTCTTCTTTTAACATTAGAAGGTAACCATCCACCTGCTATGCAAGTAGGATGAAGTCAAGGTTGGATTTCTTCTCAAATGCAAGACACTTACTCATAAAGCCAGAGAGGACAGAAATGTATTCCCAAAGCAGCAGTTACTTCTAATGCGATGCATCATTTTCTGCAGTCTTTTTATCCCATGGAACTTTCTAGAAGATTTAGAAAATGAGCTTTGCAAAGAAACTAGAAGCACGTCCTACTTCTCTCACTCTTCCATTGTCTTTCTCAAGTTTCTTAACCTGTACCAAAGCCAGAAATCTGAACCATCCACTTCTAACTGCTTCTGCTATAAACACATAGAGGGTCATAGCCAGCCTCTGTCCTGACAGCCTCACCTCATCTCTACTGCACTCCTAAAAGGTGCAGTACTAATTGTGATGTTCTGTTCATGTAACATTCCTATGCACACACATACTCTCACACATGCAGATACTGCAGCTTGCCAACATATCATTGACTTCCACACTTCCTCAAAAGAGTCTCTCTTCCAGTGACTTAGGAGAGTCTACAGCAGAAGAAAAGCAGTGTATACTTAAGATATGGAGATCCTATTTCTATAGTAGGTGGCATATGCATGAGGTTTATCTTGGTGTTTCTTTTCAAGCGTAAGTTTTGGCTAAGAACTTCTGTAACATAGTTCAGCAAGTCCCACAGACTAGCGAATCTGGATTTGTTCAGTCAACAAAACTTGCCAGGTGGTTTCATCACATAGTATGTGAACCAGAAAACTAACAATGTTCTGCTGCCAAATGGAAGAATGCTTCCTCGCTAGTACTGATCACCAATATGGTGAGGAATTTTCAGTCCGACCCAAACTCTGCCACTGAGGAAAGAGACCACTGGACAGCCTCGGACTGCCTAGTTGATCGGGCTCTCTCTCTTGTCCTCTTCTTGAAGTCTGAAGATCTACACATTCTTTCTTGGCAGATGGTATTTGAACACCATCAGGCTTCCACTCTGCATGAAGAATCTTGTAATTCTGACCCTCATTATTGTCCCAGAAAGTATGTTCTCCACTCTGGTAAGAAATGCAAAATTCTATTTTCTCTTCAGAGGAAATGGCAGGAGGCAAGTCAATAGCAAATGAGAAGGTGTCATTTTCAGAATCGCTGTAAACATTGTTCATATAGATGCAGTCAATATCTGTGTAGGTCTTCCATGTATCAAAGGTAATTCGAACCTGAACCTTTTTTTCGAACCTCACATTTTTTACTTTGACAGTGCCTGACAGCATCTTCTCTTGCAGGCTGCAGTTCTCCAAGCAGACCAAGTTCTTTTGCAGGCGGTTCCTGAAGTCCAGGTAGTCAGCTGAGGGCCGAGGAAAACCCAGAATCAAATTTTTTTCTTCATGTAGCTTTAGGCCTGATGTTATATCTTCTAGGCCTAGGAGGTCAAACTGAAGATCCCACCTAGAATGCTCCTGGAACTCAGAGAAAGTGTGTATTGCAGTCAGGGACAGTCCCTTTGAGTCTGCAAACACAACTCGCTTCTTGGCTCGGGCTGACGAGTGGCTCCAGTCACTCTTCTCAGCTTCAGAGTCACGTTTCACGTGAAGACATGGTCTGAGAGGTTTGAATCTGTTCACAAAGTTGTTTCTTTTACAGTCCTCAAGAGGGTTGAGAAAACTCTTCAGCGGTGGAGAATGGGCTAAGCAAATTCTCATGGCCATATCCACAGGCATGATAGAGCTTGGCAAGGGTCTTGGTTCCAAGATCTGGATCATTCTGAAAGAAGCAGAAAGACGGGATGTTATTATTTGTTGCACTGGGTAAGAAGCTTCTTAAGAATGCATATTTGCTTCATCCACTGTCAGTTATTCCTGGCCTCATCTTTGCATGGTTTTAAATAATGCAACCTAAATTAAAATTGACAGGTCAAGCTAAGGAACTGGGGTGAGAAGATTCAGTCATTTCTTCAACTTTTTCAGTTCAAATGCGGTCTCATTTGCTTTTTCTAGTAACCAGCAAAACAGAGGAAGGTACAATGGAAGTGCTTCCTTTTAGAAAGTCTGAGCCAGGTCCTAAAATTCCAACAAGCTGGATCAGATGCTTCATTTCTAAGGAGAGACAGAACTATATTTAAGCAAGTCATCTGTCCTGTCAGTGCATCAAACAGGATGCTTTGTACCTTGATGCAGAACTGTCATGCTAGGACTCTGAACCAGCACATTTGTTAAGTACTCCGGTTTTGATTAATTGTGATGAATAAAAACGCTAATGCACCGTGGAAATATCTTCTAATGAGCTATTAATCCAGATATAAGGAATAGGGCTCTTTTGCACTGCTAATGCTTGACTGTTGAGTGAAAAAGATGGGGAAAAGGGTGAGTGACACACTATTTTAACTCATCATGATTTAAAAGTCTTTTTATAATCTGCAAAGCCTGCTGCAAGTGTTCAGTAAGAATAGTGCAGTTTTATTTGTAAAGACTTATAACCTTCTCAGATAATGAAAATCACAATATATAAGAACATGGCCCATTCAATGCCAGCTGGCATTGAGTACTTGTAAAAATTAATGTATCAACTGTAGCACATCCCTTCTGAAGACACATTCCATGGTGGAAATGTGGATTTTTGTTGAGTCATAGGAAGCTACACCATTTGTTTTGTCACTTAAATAAATGGCTTTCTCCTTCCCAGAATACTCACTGGTATTCCAGAGCCCTGCCAAAAAAAAAGCAGACTCTGAGCTAGCCACTTAATTTTTCTCCTTGTTTTTTTTTTTTTATTGCAGCAGTATTTGCCATAATAAGTAGGACAAGGAGAGCACCAGCATCCAATCAATCAAGATTTGCTTTGCTTTAATAGGAAAATAACTCAGGCTTCAAATATACTCTTCAGCTTTCTTCATCACCTATTGGAGGAACTGCTCCGATGCTTTTCAAGCATTTAAATAAAAAAAAAAAAAAAAAAANAAACTACGGGGCAGGGAAGAAAAAAAAACACACCAACAAAACCAAAAACACCCAGCAAAACACAACGACCACCACCTAAAAAGGCCAGGATGCTAGATGAGGCAAAAATAAACTGCCAGCAAAGCCGAGGTGCGTTCAGCAATATTAAAAGGGACCGCACAAGCACAGAGACTCCTTCACCGGCCCTATCACACCGGAGGAGGGAAGAAAAGTGGTGCAGGTTTGGAGGTTTTACTCCCCCGTAGCCTGACGCCCGACGGCTGAGCCAGCGCAAGCCTAAGAAAACGGCGAAGGCAGTTCTCAGGGGGCAGGCGCGAGTGGTGCTTACCTGGTGCACTGCATAGGGAGCACAACCACCTCCGCTCTCAGAACTACTCGGCGCCCTCGCCGTGCCGTCGCAGCCGCCTTTATGGGGCCTTTCCCCCGGCGGGCAGCCAAGGGGCGGCCCCGGCCCTGGCCCTGGCCCCGCGGGAGGGGCCGCCCGGCCTGGCTGGGCGCGGCGGGGCTCTGCGTGCCGGCAAACCCGAGGTGGGGGGGGGATGGTTTCAGGGGTGGCGAACGTACCGTGGCGGCCGGCCCGGCTGCGGAGCTTATACTCTTCCGAGCACCGGCACCTGCGAGTTCCGCTTTTTTCCCCTTTTTGTTTCTCACCCCCACAGCCACCCCCTTTTTTTTTTTCTTTTTCCTTTGATTTAATTTTTTTTTTCTTTCCTACCCTACTGTACTGCCTATTTATGGCCACGGGCACTTAGTCTTTCTATTTTCAGAGTTTTCTTGTTCAACTGCAAGTATTTCAAAGGTAGCCGTGCAGACCCCAACGTGGCAACAGTCGATCTGCCTGGCCTGGCCAGATGGAAGCAGCGATCTGCAACACTGCAGAAGCCTGCTCGGAAACTGTGCCCTTATCCCCTTTGGAAAGGCAGGAGTCAAGGCCCCAACAAAGCAGCAGGAAGACAGGCAGGAGTTTCAAAGTGGACTTGTTCAAGCACCTGCCTTTTCAAATAGCAGGAAAGCAAAAGAAGATTTGCTACATTGAATTTCCATGTGGAATGGATAGTATTTAGATATGTTAAGTTTTGATAGAAATCTGTCATTGGAATATAACTGTCCTTGTCTGCAGTGAAAAAGTACTTTTGGACATTTAATATGAATAGTGCCTATGGCTTTTCACCTCCCACGCATGGTGATCTATGCACTGTCCTGAGGACGTGACAGGCTCTGCTTTAGTTCCCATACTGAATCTGTTTCCTGCTTCTAGGGAAAAGGCACAAAGATTGGTGAACAGAGTCATTGCAGTGTTAGCCGTAGTGACGCTGTATTACAGCTTTCATCCTGCCTCCCAGAGAGCCCCACAAAGTTGACAAGCACTTGCAGATGCTGGAGGGGTAGACAGCCCTCGGGTTGTACTGTGCTGTCCTCTACAGGCTATAAGAAAAGCCATCTCTGAGCTACTGCTCTTCAGGGACTATGGACCAGATGCTAACTGGCTCTCTGTGTTTTCTGAGGATTAAGACTGTCACTGTCCTTGCTGGCCCATTTGCTCTTTCCCAAGGCAAACAGAGTTACTCACAGTCCCCTTAAAAGATGTGATTTAGAGTCTGTGAACCGTAATTTTCTGAGTTTACAATTTTTATCAGTAGATGAGACCATGCACAAAGGAACAGCAGGAAGTGCCATCATCTATGTGAAGCAAAAGGGCCTTACAGCAATGAATGAATGATACAGAATTTCTTTGGCTCACAAAAAGTATTTTTCTGTTTGTGAGGGAAAAAAAAAAAGCTTCACCAGCTATATGTGAGCATTTATTAGGCAATAGCATGTGATCATGGCCAGTGGTGACAAAGACACTTCCATTTTAGATCCAAGCTACATAGATAAAAAGTAGTCAATGAAAGGGCTGGAGAAGCAAAACCTCTGCTGAGTGACCCATGGCACATGGAGCAGTATGCTGCCTCTGTATGTATAATGAGAGTATTGATAGGACAGTAGACTTTGGTTTCTTAGCTTGGATCCCTGGTGACTGAAATTCCTGCCTTTCATGCCAGTATGTAACACTAAGTGTCACATAGGTGAAGCCTGAAGCACTAACTGACAATGCAGACAATTTTTTGGAAGATACTGCTCTCCTCTGTGGCGCCACTTATTCAAGATGACCTTCCCTAGTCCTCTGCTTCTCCAGTCATACCCTGACACTCACATCCTCTTCCTTCTCCTTTCCTTTCTCCATCTTTCTTATCTCTTGGTGACTGCCAGCTGCCTCTCAAAGGTAGATTATATTTTCTCTTTGTTTGCTAAGGAAAGTGCTAAAAAACAGTGTCTGTGCTCTGGAAACCTTGCAAGTTGCAAGGGGTTTATTTCTCCTTAAGGAAGAGCTATAAATACTTCCAGCTTCAGCCACTCGCCTCACAGAATTGGGCAAGGCCAAACATCCCTTGCTGGCATAAGGGAGGACTGGGCACATGGCTGGCACTTACCATATTTCCCCTATTTCTGTGTTACAAAAAATGGTTGAATAACTTGAGAAGTTCTATTAGCCTGTGCTACTTGAATCTTTGTCTATGCAGCTTCCCCCACAGCAGCACTAAGGTAGGCTGCTGAATTATTGGGGAGCATATGCAGCAACCGAGGCTACTGTATCATGATATCTTTGTGCAGGCATTAAATAAGATCTGGGAAATTATTTTAGTTCATGCTTGAAGCCTGTATAAAGGGAGTCACTTCAAGGCTGTGCTACATCTATTTCTGCTACTGTGTAGTAGCTCATCACATTGTTTGGTGCTGTACAATATTTTGTTCCTGTTGTGCTATAATACCTGATTTGCCCAACTTTGAAAACATTATGAAAGATTATTTAAGGTGATATGCTTAGCAAAAACCAGTAGTGAGATACAGAACCTTTTGTGGGCAGATCATTGCCCAAGTTAGTAAATATGGACTGAATACAGCAGCTTCATGCCTGCTTAGTAACTTGGAGCATGTTCATGGCCACAGATTGATGTTCCAGTTTCCAGCTGCCAAGACAAGCAGTGAGTGTTGTACAGAGCCAGGGTAACTCTTTCCTCACCCGAAGAGATGTCTCTGCATGGAAGCAAACCAACAGAGTTATCTGAGATAGCACACCAGTTTGCACTGTCGGTGATGGTTCTCTAGCTGTGCTTTTTATAGAGGGAGTCAAGTTTCCAGTTATTTTGGTTCGGCAGCTTTCCTGTCATCGGCAGCTTAAAATGTAGATCTATCCGGCTGGATTACCTTTCAAATAGGGCTGCTAAAATGAGACTACCAGAGGGGGAAAAAATCATTGTCTTACTGTGCATTTGACAGCAATTTGTGGCATATCATCTTTCCTGACATTTGTAGGTACACATAGAAGCAATGGCAGAAATATATTCCTGGGAGAGGCATGGTTGATTATAAAATCAAGCACCATCATAGGGTGTTGTACCTCCAACTGCTTCTGCAACAAGGAAATCCAAGACTAGTTCTTTGGGGTTTTTTTCTGAAAACATTGCACTTTAAAAGTAAGAAACTAATTGCAACAAGCTAGCTATAATATAATCACCATAGTTCTAGTAAACTTTAAATGTATGGGGGTTTTTTAAATAGTTTGCAAACTAGATGATTCAGAGGCAATGGAAGGCACAGGCTCACTTTGCAAGGAGTTCTCTGAGGTTGCTCAATGTCAAGTAGGCAAATGGGTTCCCACTGTTCTCTTCAAAGACAAATATCTCTCCTGTGAATGCTTTTATATGCAGACTCACTGTTCTTCACCTGTCAGAACTAACCAATGCTTTTCAATCAGGTGCTCTGAGAGCAGATAATGAGTGATTGTGCCTTTCTGTCAGCTATCAGGCAGGAATGGGCTGCTTTGGTCATTTGTTGGCTCTAGTCATTTTATTGCACAGTAGAACAAAAGAGCTGGGGTTTTTTTCAGTCTGTGTTCTGAAATTAAGTAATTAAACAAGGTTTACTCTAACTTATTACTTTGAAGTAGCTGTGCTCTCGTTGTCCTCCCCCACAACTCCAGGAGGGAAGAGATAAATTGCAGTTGAGGATATAGGAAGAGTTGAACGGCCTTTAGTACTTAACTGAAACCTTTTCAAACAAAGACAAGCAAGCATTTCTTCACAGTGAAGTCATGGCCACATTTTTTTAAAAAATGTTCATAGAGAAAGAAGTATAATTCTCTATTTAATTTACATAGTAACACATCCCTTCAAAAAATGGTTACTATTTGCAGAGTGGGAGAGCAATGGTAGCTCAATGCAATTATAGTATGTAATTTAACAGGGAAGTTTTTTGTTGTATTTGAGGTTTGAGATTCAAATCAATCACTAGACCAAAGGCAAAATGCTGGCATTACTAGAAAACAGAAAAGATCCACCTTCTTTTCACTGGCACATACTTGGTTCCTGCGGCATCACTCAACAACTGTGAATGAAGCGTAGCACTACTGGCAGGAGAGTTAGATCTGATTCTTTTTAGGTCAACAGCAAAACTTCTTGCCAGTACTGAGTCTCCGAGCTTTGTAAGGTTGACTTCAAAGGCATTTAGTTAAGAATTTTTGTTTTTAAATGTCTTATCTCATTAAGACTGACTAATGACAGATAAGTCAATAGTAGATGAGCAACCACTGTGGAAATGCATAGTGCAAGAGACATGCATTGCTTTCTGAAACAACTGACCTAGACTATGTATCTTAGGTTACTCTAATATTTTGTGTAATGTGACTGAATTAAATTCAGGGTATTTTGAGCAAGATTCCCTCGAAATATTTTTTTATGCAAAATGCAGACTTTTAAAAATATAGTTACTTTGTTTGTGTGTAGTTTGTAGCAGATGAAATTTTATATAGTGCTATGTTATTTATAAATTGCTGCTACTTAGAGTAAAAGGGAAAGAAAAACTGGAATAAGAAAGAGCACGAATGCAGTTTATTCTTGGAATAAGTTTCCAATGAAGGATTCACAAGAGTGCAGAAAACAAAACACATACATTTATTTTTTATAAGTATAAATCTGGCTTATGAATACAGATGTTTGAAAGAAATGCAGTGTTTCAGTATTTTTTAAAACTACATTTTTTTCTTTTTTTTTTTTTTTTTTTTTGGTGTGTTTGGGTGTTGGGTTTTTTTAAACCACATACCCAAGAAGTTTGAACCTTGAGATTCTGTGGCCAAACATTTCATAAATATAATCATGTTTCTATGCATAAATAATCACTGTTTATTCTCTATTCTTTTTCCTAGGCCCAAGTGGAGGAATTACCTCTACTAATCAGTAGTCTTTTCCAAAGAAAACAGTAAGTGAAATAGTGCTTTGCACAACTGGGTTTATCTGTAATCCTGTGTGACCAAGCAAATGTTGGTTGAGTAGACACTTCTGTCAGCTGTGTGGGAACTATTCTTGTTCTTTGCAGTCTTTCAAGCAAAATGTAATTTCTGTATCCATGTGTGAACAATTTCTTCCAGCCTTGCAGAAGCCACATGATTTTTCCATATGATTACCACTCCCATAAGACTTATGTTGAATGAAAACCTCTGTCCTGAATGAGCATTGCTTTATCTGACGGGGGCTCAACTAACATCTGCAATATGTGCATCCAGAATGTTTAGAAGCCTTTGGAGGCTCTGGATAATACTCTTTTTCTAGTCCTGCCACCCATGAGACATGATCTATTCCTGTATTTTAGGTTCTCTTACAAGGTTCTTTCTGTCATGTATTCACAAGTGAAAAACAGGGCTTAAAAATTGTGCACAGTGAAGTTCATTGTTGAGTTTTTCTTGGATTTACTATGTAGGGTGAAAAAGCTCCCCTATGGCATAGGTCTAAGTGATGAATGAACCTTTTTCTTTCAGATTTATAATCACTTCAGGTGTAAAATGGGAGTTTCCTAGGACTTGACCTAGTTATCCTTTTTTGGATGCACAACATACACACACACACACATATATATATATGTATATTCCCCCAGTTTCACAGGGGTCAGATTTCATGTAAAGATTAATTTCATCTTTAGATTTGCTAGAAAGAATGAAGCTTTTATATCTGAGTGCTGTAACAGCATTAGTCTTATTTCATCCCACAATGAGAGAGGAAGTAGTTAGGGCCTCAGTGTAGAAGGTCTGTGGCCTAAGTAACGTATTCACAGTAAATTTGTTTCCTTACCTTATTCTTGCATGCTGCTTCCCAGAACACAGAGAGTTTACTGTCAAAATGTGTCTGTTCCATATATGAAATAATGCTTACAGTAACTTTTGCAGTCTTCAAAATTTATTTTATCAGTGACAAAAATCTGTCACACTTCTCTGGAGAATTGCAGTCGTACAATAACAGAGGTTGCAAGGGATCTTCTGAGGTCATCTAATGCAGTCTCCTCAAAACCAGATTAGCTTCAAAGCTAGATCTGGCTACTCAGGTTGCTTGTCCAGCTGAGTTTTTAATACCTCCAAGGACAGAAAGTCCACAGCTTCTCTAAGCAACCTGTGCAAATGCTTAAGCACTCTCATAGTTTTTTCCATTTAGCTATCTGGGATTTATCTGCTGCAACACATGACCACTGCCTCTTCCTTTTGCTGTACATCTCCATATTCTCTCTGCTCCGTCTTTCAGCTGTGGGAGGCTGCATTTTTGCCTACTGTTATTTAACCTTTTCTTCTGCAAGTTAAGCAAACTTAGCTCCCTCAGCCTCACCTTGTATATTCACTTCCAGTCCCCTAACCATTTTGGTAACTCTCTACTGCTTTCACCCCAATTAGTCTATGAGGCTGTCTTACCAAGAGACTAAACCAGGATGCAGTTCTCCAGATGCAACATCAAAAGTGCTCCATGAAAGGAAATAACCACTTCCCTTAGCCTTTATTTCAGGATTTTAAACTAGATCAATGGTGTTCTGTCATGCATAGAACACAATCATAGTCAGTACTTCTTTGTTTGTTGTTGCAAAGCCTCTGCCCAGGTTGGTATTTAGAAATTTGTGCAATTTCTTCAGGGCTGTTTGGTTTGGGAAACAGTGCTACTCATTTGTATTTTGGCACACAGTAAGTTGCATTTTATCTGTGGCTTGAGGAATTCTTTTTTTTTAATCACTCATTTTTCCAAATCTGTAAGTTTGAAAATCATTCTCTCTCCTGCATATGATTTCAGTCACCTGTGGAAGGGATACTGCACTTTTGTAAACAGATTATTGCCATCTTTCTCTCACACCTTCAGGACTTTCTATTTAACTACTGCCTCCAGTTCCAAATGACATTTGTTTGTGCTTATCTGTAAAACTGAAAAGAAAGTTTTCCCCTGAATGCTGATACACAAATAATCTGTTTTGCTTGTTGTTGTGGATAGGCCAACTTCAAACCTCTTCTAAGGCTTTTGCTCTGACACTCTTTCACATCTCTATTTCCATACATCTGTCTTCCTATGTCTTCTAATTAATTTTGGTTCTGTGACATCTGATGCTGTTGATTTACATTTCCTCTTCTCACCCCTTCTGGCTCCAAGTATACTAAACTGGTTTACCACACTTCCGTTTTATGTCCCTTAAATTGTTACTCAAGGCTTAATTCCTGTTAACTTAGCAAAAGCCACTAAGTTTTTCATTACTACTTTACTTCATCTCAGTTAAGCATTCAGTCTGGCAGCCTTTTAATTTTTCTTTCCAAAGCACTCTAAAAAGTCATCTAATGCAAAAAATCACAGCCACAGCTGTTCTTTCACCATGTTGTTCCTACACCACACCAACAAAAATGTGCTTCAAAGTGCTTAAGGTTGCTCAAATGTTAATCTAATCAACGCACATCCTTCCTGGCTAGTTCTTTTTAGCCACTTCATGTTAACCAGGAAACTAGTCATCTAATTTGCACTTTGCAGCAAAAGCACAGATCTGCTCTTGGTGATACTGACATCCATTTACTAGTCATAATGTACTATTTAATGGTATGAGGAGAAATGAGAGGACTTTTCTCAGAAGGAGAAAGCACTAAGTGTGCTAGAAAGCAAAAAGAACTCTACTTTTTTCCCAGACTAGTGAAAATAAAAAAGTTTCTCTTAACCAGGGGTGGTTGGAAATTTTAATTTGATACAAAATTGGAATGTTTAGAGGAATAAATGTTCATCAGAGTGCTTCTTGGAAATATAGCTGGTTTTTTACAAACAAAAAACAATAACATTTTTCTTTGCCATCAGCAAGTAGTTCTAGCATAAGAAAGGTAATGAAAGAGAATCCCAGAGAATAAAAAATAACACATGGCATGGGAGCATGCCATTCACATCCTTTACCTGGGTTAGGGAAAACCCCATCTTAAAGTTCCTGATCCTTTATCACATGTCTATATATAGAATCATAGAATGGTAAGGTTAGAAGGAACCTCAAGGCTCATCTATTTCCAACCTCCCACTAATACAGCTCACTCAAGGCCTCATCCAGCCTGGCCTTGAATACCTCTAGGAAGGGAGCATCCACAGCCTCCCTGGGCAACCTGTTCCAGTGTCTCACCACCCTCACTGTAAAGAACTTCCTCCTAACATCCAGTCTAAACCTCCCCTCTGCCAGTTTAAACCTATATATATATATATATACATGTAGTATAATTACATATGCCAAGCTGTATAGCTCTGACATGAGAGGCTGAGAGAGATGGGTTCCAGTAAAGACAGTTTGCAGCCTAACAATAGGGCAGGAGCAGGCTATCTCCTGAGCCAGTGAGTTCCTGGCCGTATTAACTGGCTGTTACGGGAGAGGAAGTTATGATTCAGTCCTTTGGTAGCAAGGGAGAGAATGAAGAGAAATAAAATATTTACAAAATAATGCTAATTAATCTGCTTCCATTCAACCCAGACTGCTAACTTTTTTGTTCCTTTCCCAAGGGAAAGGAAAGTTGCTTCATTTGTAATTTTTTTTTCTCAGGATAGTAATAAAGACAGTAAGCATGAGAGAAAATGAATTCTAGCTCCGTATAACAAATGGTAGCATAGAAATGTTATATCTGTTTTAGTACTGCCATCATGCATTACTCATTTGGCTTCTCTATATAATACTTTCATACAACCTGTATTAAAATATCCCTTGAAAAAGGTATTTAAGAAGAAACTTCTCTGCGAGTCATAGCACAGCAGGATGGGGTGTTGGTCAATGGAATGTCCTTGGTTTAGGATGACACCCTGCTAGCTCCAAGATCAGGTTATAAATGCCTTGCAGGTATAATACCAGAACATATAAAAGAGTATACCTGGCCTTTTTATGTAACACAATGTAAGTACAGAGAGAGGAAGAGAAATCATGATTCATTATCTGTTCATCCAAAAAACAAGATTGCTGATTCATATGCTACATCCGAAAGCTTCACAAGTCTAAGCGTGTTCTGCACTGTTGTCAGTTCTCCAAGAAAGAAGCTGTGCACAGGAGTGTGCCCATGCATTCTGTCATTGATCTTGTCCTAAATCAAAAGGTCTAGAGCAGCCTTAGACTCATTGGTATGTAATGTCTTTTCTGTTACACCCTACTTCTAGTATCCTTGTTATAAGTTTTACAGATAATATAGCATTAGTTTTCTTCTCTGTGTCTCTAAATGGCATGTAGAACTTAAAAATACACAATACAGTCTGTAGCACACTATAGGTTTTGTAAATTGCATTCCAGGGTCATGCATGCACTCTGTTTTATAGCCATATACCAAAAAAAATGAGGGCAAATCGATGGATCTTGCAGGTAAAAGTCATTCTGTCCAAGGCAGGGAGCTTCACAGGAATCACAGGATATTAGGAGTTGGAAGGGACCCAAAGAGATCATTGAGTCCAACTCCCCTGCCAGAGCAGGACCATACAATCTAGCTGAGGTCACAGAGGAACGCATCCAGATGGGCCTTGAAAATCTCCAGAGGAGGAGACTCCACAGCTTCCCTGGGGAGCCTGTTCCAGTGCTCTGTGACCCTTACAGTAAAGAAGTTCCTCCTTGTGTTAAGGTGGAACCTCCTGTGCTGCAGCTTATATCCATTGCTCCTCATCGTATCACAGGAAGCAAATGAGAAGAGCCTGTCACCATCCCCTGACACCCAACTCTCAGATGTTATTTTGTCAAAATTAGTGAAACCTTCTTTCAACTATTTTTGTCATAGTAAGGTATCAGTCTCTATTTCATTTCAACTATAGAAACCTTTTAGAGTTGGATTCAATGTCGATTAAACCCAGCTGTGCCTAATGGAACTGCAGATTTTCTGAAGCATCATGAGACCTACCCCAGTGTAAGCACATCAGATTAGTGGGAAGTGATGAATAATTTGTTACCATATAAACTTAGAAGGTCCTTGCCATGATTCTCTGGCTGACATTTCTAATGATAAGTTCTCACATAAGTCAACAGAGATTCTTCTTGCTTTCATGGGTCTTTGAGGTCCTCTGTTCTTGGGATCATTTCCTCTTTTCTTATTATCCCATTTAAAAAAATTTAAAAGGAATTTAAAACAGTAATTATACTCCTGAAGAGCTTTCCCTGAACAATGTTACCACACTCAGTATGTAACTTACAATGCAAATACTAACAAGGGTGGAAACTCCCACTTGAAACTCCTACAACCAGTCTTTCTTGATGGGGCAAAAAGATGCTTAGAAAGCCATTCAGTGGGATGTGCTCTCAGTTTTGAGACAATTCTACTTTCACTGTGCATCATCTCCACAGCCATAACAGTTTGCACAGATATAACAGAGCATGATGTTCCTTTGAATACGTGGGCTTCTGTACTTCGGTGCCAGTGTAATTCAATCAGCTTGAATGGCGATAACCAACACCAATCTGTTGCAATGCTGAAAAGAAACATCATAAAAGAGCTATGATAGTTTCAAGAAGTGTCGCCTAATATTTATTTAATCTGTCTGTATTGTTTATGGAAGAAGTGTTTCCGCAGACCAGCTGAGCAGATCTGCTTCCTTCCCTGCAGATTGATATCCGTATGTTTCACAGCTGAATGACTCAAAAGACTGGTACAGCCAAAAATCTAAACCAAAATCCTAGAGCAAGACTTGGTAGCAGGAAGGAAAGGAGACTTACAAAACGCTGTAATATACACGTTCCAGCGACTTATAGACAAACTACTGTAGAATTCTTTGTGCCACTGTTATGTCATACACTATAACTGTTGAGTCAGCATACTTTTTCCAGAATAATGAAAGGCGTTATGCATGACTCTGCTGCTGATACACAGCGTCGTGTTTAAACCCAGTTTCCTTCCTTTTTAGGCCTTATGAGTGGATGAGTTCATTTACCCACTGAGACTTCACTCTTGCAGATAATCGACTACTCATCCACCATAAATTTCTCTTTGATAGCCTAGCTCAGGAGGCAGCTGATAGAATGGCTGATGCAAAAAGTATATACATGGCCTTAGAGTGGGTAAGAGATATGAGCATACACTCTGAAAATGCTTAGTTGGCCTTCTTTTCTTTTTTCTTTTTTTTTTTTTTTAAATCTGAAACTGAGGCACTGACTCCTGCTAGAGGACACTTTTGAACAGGAATGTCTGGATTTATCTGTTAAATTGGGTCTAACTTGGACTAGGAGACAGAGAACAGAAGGAAATGGGGATGGAAAAAAGGATGCTAAGCTAGGAAATAAGTTGAGTTAGAGGCTACATATCTCAGAGGCTTTGTTCTGTCTCTGTGGAGCACCCCAAAATGGGTACTGACATGGCACTTTGCTATGGTGTCCTACACTGTCCTCAAAGGGGAACAAGAAGAAAGCATTGCCAGTTCACATTGATCATTTTCTCCTATCACATATGTCATAATCTAAATGTAACATGTGCCAAGAAAGAACTAAGCAAAAATCCTTTTATTAAGATATATTGACTAAATAGGAAAAGAAATTTTTCATTCTTCATAAATTTTGTATTTTCACTGCAATTAGGTGTTTTGTATGTACATTTGATTTTAACCAAATATCACTACTCTGGAAGAAATTCCCACATATTTTGGTGTGGGTTTTTGGGTTCTTTTTTTAATATCCTCCCAATGTTCTTGAGCATTGCTAAGCACAAGGGTCCTAATGAAGAGGTAATGTTGGCCACTGCCCTTCCTTTACTCTGTTCCGTTGATCTAGTGCCTGAAGTGATGAAACACAAATGTTAGTAAAAGGTGACAACTAACATGATGAGTGACATTCTAAGAGGCACATACTCCTGCCATCCCATTCCTCCTCTTACTGCAGTTAAAGAGGCTGTGTCAGTCCTAAGCTTGTCTAGCTGTTGCATGTACCAGCTTCAAGTTCGCACATCCACACAACAAACTCCACAGTGGAAAACTCATTACTGAACTGAGGCGCATGGCAGGTTGCTGGAGGGAATATAAACAGGAGATTCCAACTGCTGTTCTAGTCCTGAAGACATGATCTATCCTTTTCTCCTCTCATCTGTAGCTAACAGAAGACAGCTAAGAATTGATTTGGTGAGTCTTTCTAATTCATTTTGGATCATTTCAAAGAGGTTTTCTGAAGCCACAGCAGGACTTCAGATGAACTCCTTTAGCTTCTTTGCCATGAAAAATTACTGAGAGCAGTCATGTTCTCAGTTACAGCTGACATGCAGCTTAAAATGTTCACAGCCTGTCATGTCCAAAGTGGTGCCTGACTGTAACTGTACTATTAGACTTACCATACGCTGACATGTCAGATGTAAAAACAAGGTTTGCATGTCAGGGGGTCTGCTGTGAACAAGCTCAAATTCAGCAACCCAAATGTACAACTATGAACATATCTTTTCAAGCAAAAGGTTTAGCTCAAATTCAGAAGCAGTTTAAAAATAGGAGATTGTTTTATATAGATAAATGTGGAAGAGTGATATCATAGAATCATAGAATGATCTGGGCTGGAAGGGACCTCCAAAAGTCATCTAGGTCAATGCTCTCATCCTCAACTAGTAGGGACATCCTTAACTAGATCAAGTTGCCCAGAGTCCTGTAGAGCCTCACCTTAAATATCTCCAGGGGTGGGGCTCCAGCCACCTCCCTGGGCAACCTGTTCCAGTGTTCCACTACCCTCATAGTAAAGAATTTATTCCTAACATCCACTCTAAATCTACTCTTCTCCAGACTGAAGCCATTGCCCCTTGTCCTATCACTACATGCCTTTGTAAACAGTCTCTCTCCACCCTTCTTGTAGGCCCCCTTCAGATATTGAAAGTTATTAGGTCTTCCCAGCGCCTTCTCTTCTCCAGGCTGATCAACCCCAGCTCCCTCAGCTTGTCATTATAGCAGAGGTGCTCCAACCCCCTGATCATTTTCATGGTCCTCCTCTGGACCTGCACCATCAGGTCCACATCCTTCCTTTATTGAGAGCTCCAGACCTGGGTGCAGATCAGGTCTCACCAGAGCAGAGTGGCAGAATCACCTCACTTGATTTGCTGGCCATGCATCTTTTGATGCAGCCCAGGATGCAACTGGCCTTCTGGGCTGCAAGCTCACAGTGTCTGCTCATGTCCAGCTTCTCATCCATCAGCACTCCCAAGTCCTTTTCTGCAGGGCTGCTTTCTATTGCCTCATCCCCCAGGCTGTATTGATACTGAGGATTGTTCTGGCCCAGGTGCAGAACCCTGCACTTGCTCTTGTTGAACCTCACGAGGTTCACCTGGGCCCACCTCCCCAGCTCACCCAGGTCCCTCTGGATGCCATCCCATACTTCTGGCATATTGACAGAACCACTCAGCTTGGTGGTTAAGGCATGCAGCAAAGGGAAAAAAACATACCATTAAGTCCTCACAGGTCACTGTGGCCTTGGTTTGAATTCCTGCTGAATTTAGCCTGCAATGTCAATGCCTATGTCAAGTTGCTGTTTGAACACGGCACAACACAACCTGCCAAGCTAAGCTGCAAACATAAAACCCAGGTGCTCTGTCTGTCTTCTATTCTTCCCAGTTAATCACTTCATAATTTAAAGTCTCCTGATAACTGATATCAAACTTCCTAATAGACAAATGGATAATTAATAAGCTGTTTAGAGAGCTCTGAATTGAAAGGCAGAATGTGAAATGAACGCCAGACCAAGAAATTGTGGAAAGTCTTTCTTTTCTCTGTGGTCAGCCCTTGGAAAAAGTTGCTATTGTTTGCTTTTACAAACATACTTTTTCCTATAAGAGAAGCAAAGTGATTTTTCCTATTAAGCAGCCAAAAACTGCAGATAATTGTCACACCCTGCTGAAAATATCCCCCTCATCTCTGAAACTCTGAGACTTTTATTTATATATATTTGCTGACATCTGGGTTTGAGGAGTTTTGGTTAACATCTATGCTAATGTTTCCATTCATCAGTTTTAAGTGCCCCAGTGTTTTGCAAAAGCTCAAGGTACAAAGCCTGTATGCAGAATTACTTAGCCATATTTCTAAGGCAGTTGTTATCAAAACAGAAGCACTCTTTTGGCCTGAAAAATCAGGGTCTTTTACTGATTTAAATTTCTGTTTGGAAACTTTTTGACAAATAGCGCACATCGTTTTTGTGTTTGGTTTCTTTTCACTCAACTTCTTTTTCCCTGAACACTGGGCAGAAGGCAGGGTTTCCAAATGGCACTACATCCCAAGATATATCAGCATGCTTGGCATCAGATTTTAAAAAGGCAGCAGATTTTGCCAGTACTCAAAATTACCACATACCTAGCTGCTTTACACAACTCCTCCCAATATAGATACAAGGGTGCTATATCAAGCTTTTACACAATGTAAGTTTGGAAGTTCTGTCCAGGGAGTATTAAGTCACTTAAGCCTTCACATTTGTGCTGGGATCAGCTGGAGCAGAAGCAAGGGTTTAAAAGGGGACACTGGAACTTTGCCTAAGCAAAAATAATTGCCAGTAATCCTCTGTCTAAAGTATATGGACAAAGCATAACTTAGAAATTAATCATTAACCAGTCAATTTCACAATTAAAAAAAAAAAAGAAAAGAAAAGAAAAAGAAAAATCTCATATTCCATGTTTCTTTGCAAAGAATAAGTAGTTCAGTAACTAAAAGTCACATCTGGTTCCCTAGGCTTCCCTTTCCTAAAGGATGTTCCAGTGTTGTCCTAAACTGACTTCTGTCCATACATACAGATCTCTGTCTTGAGTAACACTATGAACTCAGCCTGTGTAGGAGCATAGCTTGGAGTTCATGTTTCTGATGCAGACCAATAAATAGTATCAAGATTCTGATTAGTCCATTCTGCTGATACAACAACATGTGAGGTTCTGATACCACTTTGCAGCATATTTTTTACTTGGATGGGAAGCAATGGAAGGGAAACAACTGGCAGCACAGAGGCAAACCCATCTGGGAAGCTGAATCATGGTAAGATATTGCTACTCAGGCAGATAACTTGGTGGTCAAAGCACATCATGTGGATGCCCATCTACCCAAGAGTTGAGCCACTGAAGAACATCACAACAAACAGCAGGTAGCTCAAACTGCTATGATTGAAATGGCTCAAGTGGATCTGGACTGGCAATCTAAGGGTGAACTATTTCTAGCTTGGTGGTGTGATGGTATGATGTTAATTGGTGCTGAGCATGACATAGACTGTGCAGAATAAGGGGTGGATAATGTATTGGTTTAAGCTGACTGGCCTCACTAGTAGAGACAAGGGACAGGGTGACAAGGCTACCGTTCCTCCCCCTCCTCCCTGCAGTGGCACAGAGCAACAGAGCAAGTTGGATCACATAATTCCACACCATGCTAAACTCATGCTTACTGCACGACAGAAAATGGGTTGCCTTGTAATATACTCTATAGTTTGTAAAGTTTCCTGTTTGGTTTTTTTGTTTTGTTTTTATTTTTGGGGTATTTTTGGGTTTTTTTGTTTTGTTTTGTTTTTATTTTTGGGGTATTTTTGGGTTTGGTTTTTTTGTTTGTTTGGGGGGGGTTTTTTTGTTTGGTTGTTTTTTTATTTCATCCCATTTCCCCTTTTGTTTTGGTTTTGGTTTGCATTTGCAGTTTGCAGTGAGATCCTGTCAGTTGGAACTTTTTTTCTTTCCTGTTTCCTTTTGTGTAATCTGATATCCCTGCAGTAGAGTAGCAAATAGTCCTTATCTCAACTAATAACTCTGCTTCTCTCAAATAACTGTCCCTTGGGCCCTTCCACCCTGCCCAGCTTGTGAGGCTGGGTCGTGTTAACTCAGGACATGAGGGCAGGCATGTATGAGTTGTTCTGATGGAAAAGTCTAAATATTGGTCACACACTCAGTCTTTACTGCAGCTGTATTCAAAACACTGGATATAGCTACATAATAGGAATCTGGAACTGCTAATAAAATTATTAGACACTGTAATAAGATGCCTCACTGCTGTCCTAAGTTCTACAGTGTCCTACATCATTCTTACATACAGCTGACTTTGGGACTGGTAGATTCCATCTGGTTGCATCAAACTAGCTCAAATGATAAAAACAATCTGTTTGCCTGCAGCAAAGCATTCCATTTATTTTTTTTCCCAAGGAATATAAAAAAAAATTAATCTTGGCAAAAATACAAATGAGGCCAACTTCTGTCCGCTGCTTATCTATTGCATAGTTTACAAGCTGAAAGCACCACAAAAATGGTTGGGTGCTATGTCCTCACGTACGCTGCTGGGACTATTCTGGTGAACACTGAAGAGTTTCTGTACATGAAGAGTATCAAGAAAACCAGCAGTATCTCTACTGCATAAGCTGTCCAGACAACATAGAAAGGATCAGCTGACAAATTGTTTGTGAAGAAAAACAGTTGTTAACCTGCTGGGAAAAAAGCTATTTCACTGTTACATGCCCATGGGACATTTATTTTGTGTGCACATAAATGTGGGCAGAACACTGCAGACGTCTTAAAGATATTAAGATATTAATCATTCCCACACCTCCACACTAGTCTTATCTTCCATTCTGCTGTTCCATTTCCAGTTTTGAAATTGTTTGGGTTGTGAGGTAGAGCTAAAAAGCAGAATAGGCTTCCACGGGGCAGGTACTGGTAAACTGAGGTTGAAGAGTCCTTTACCTAAGTACATTGAGATCCCATCTTGAAGGCCGAAGTCCCAGGTCAGATGAGGCAAAGCAGTGAAAAGGAAAGGGAGAAGGATGATCACTTGCTTCCCTGGAGGAACTCCAGAGTGATAGAACCTGAGATATATTTAGTTTAACCCCAAGTAACCCAGCTGTTGAAATGACATCCTGTGCAACTTCCTCTAAATAGCAACAGTTATAGTTTATGTAACTCTGTAAAGTAAAAAGAACCTATTTTATATTTTTATAGAAATGTATTTGATTGTCTCTAAAATGCAAAAAGGATAACTTTTTAATAATTTCCCAGATAACCAAAAGGAGCCCATGACATTGGATTATACTATATACCCCCCAAAAAAACGCCATCTAAAGAGAAATTTATCAGGTGTTAGGCACTGGATGTCCTGGTCAGGTACACAGTGGGTACATGCTATGTAAAATAATCACAGTCCCAGAAAGGAATACAAATACTACTATTTACTATTTTTAAGTAGCTGGATAATACCACTGTGTAAACATGATCTTGAGAGTGACCATAAGGCAACATTTCAATTAAGGTATGTTTGATACAAAAAGTAAACCAGTAATCTTCCATAATGAATGGAAAAATCATTTTCCATGGATGAAGAAAGACATAACTTGCAGGCTTCCTATAACCTTATAGCACTTAAAATTTCCCCTCTTTAGCTACAAAATATATAATAAAGAGAAAGGCTTTCTATGTCCATAAATTAATGGGTCACTACTATTCTTCTCATAGAATCATAGAACCACAGAATCATAGAATGGTAGATAGATGTTGGAAGGGAACTCTACAGATCATTCGATCCATCCCCTGTGCCAAAGCAGGATCACCTAGGGCAGATCACACAGGAACGTGTCCAGATGGGTCTTGAAAGTCTCTAGAGAAGGACACTCCACAACCTCTCTGAGCATAATGTTTCAGTGTTCCCTCACCCTTAAAGTGAAGAAGTATTTCTTGTTGAGTTGGAACTTCCTGTGTTCCAGTTTGTTACCAGCACCCCTTTTACATCACTCATCTGTGACAGGAAACAACAATACTAATGCTAATATGTTCCTGTCCTTTAAATATACAATATAGGCAATAAACAAAGCCTACCAATATACTTACTTCTCTTTAAGATTAGAAATGCTTTACGCATGGGTTCTGTGTGTATGGCACTGTTGCCCAATAAATTTTACTTTTTAAATGTTTTCATAGCTATTATTAGTAAGTAGCTGAAAGGAAAGTAATTCAATAAATCTAAACCTAATGGGTTAGGGTTTAGGGTTAGAATTAGGGTTAAATTTTACAGTTTAGGACCAGGATTAGGGTTAGGGATGGGGTTAGGATTAAGGTTTAGGGCTAGTATTAGAGCTACAGTTAGTTCACTACTTCACAGTGAAGCTGTAATTACTTCTTGAACGAAGTAAGTGATTTGCTTAGGCTTAAGTCAAGTACAAAATTCTCCTTTTTTTTTTTTTTTTTTTTTTTTTTTCTCCAGGCTATGGAACTAGGTGTTCCAAGAAACCATCATTTTAATTGTTGAGAAACTGCCTCTTAAAGATCTGTCCTGAAAGAACATCTTGCCAGTACACCTACAAGTAGTTGAAGTAGTACACCAATACTTTTTATAAAAAACACTACATTTTGTTACTTCTTTGCTTCCCTTCACTCTGAATACTCTGTGTGGTATTTATATTATATACTCTAGGCAATCAATTTAGGTATCTACATCAAAAATAATGGCTTCCTACACTGCCAACAGGAAGAGCTAAATCGCTTCATAGGGCAATTAAGAATTCCTTAGTGAGAAACCTTCCTGCTTTGTGAATTACTTGGAAGACCTGAATGCTTTTGTTAAAAGATACAGTATTTTGATAACTAAATTGTGTACTGTCACAGCTTGTCAACAACTCACAATGTATCCCCATCTCACAGAGGAACCACTTTATCTGTCTTTGCTCCTTACTAAAACGTTTAATCTTTGTTTCACTGTCTCCAAGTCTCCTTTCACTTAACTCCTTTTATTGCTGTATTGCTCCAGAACCTTTTTTATTTATTCCACTTTACCCCCATCTGCTGGCAAAACAAAGCTAGTACATGCAATATGCCACTAATTACAGATGAGAACATGAACTACCTTAATATGAGTAGCCAATGTACTTGATAGATGGGACGAGAAGGGGAAGACGGTGAACAAGTTCCTTTAAGGATCCAGTTGTATACATATTTACTGTTGTAAAACTTGTACTTCTTTGATGTTCAATAAGCTCTTGCTTCTTAAATTGATCGGTCTCTCTTAATTTAGAAAAAGCAGATTGCACCGATAGTTTATTTCTACAGTTTTTAAAAAAATAATAGAATACTTCTGTTTCTTTCCAAAAATAATTCTTTTATTTACAGACATATTTTATTATTCCCTGATATACATCATTAATTATTGTTGGTTGGGGTGGATTTCTTAACAAGTCTCACCTGAAAGTGCTTCAAATTGAATAAATTTTAAATCATCCTCATGTTTTGGAATAAGCTAAATTGCTATTATTGATGAGACATGTCAAATTCACCACATGTCAGCCATTCATCACAGGCTGGGTGGTGAATGGCTGGAGAGCAGCCCTGAAGAAAAGGACCTTGGGGTCTGGGTTGATGAAAAGCTCAACATGAGCCTGCAGTGTGCACATGCAGCCCAGACAGCCAACCGAATCCTGGGCTGCATCAAGAGCAGCGTGGCCAGCAGGGCAAGGGAGGGGATTCTGCCCCTTNCTATTGACAAGGTCTTGCAATGCCAGGACAAGGGGCAATGGGTTTAAACTGGCAGAGTGAAGATTTGCACTAGATGTCAGGAGGAAATTCTTTCCAGTGAGAGTGGTGAGGCACTGGAACAGGTTGCCCAAGGAGGTTGTGGCTGCTCCCTCCCTGGAAGTGTTCAAGGCCATGTTGCAGGAGGCGTTGAGTAACCTGTCCTAGTGGGAGGTGTCCCTGCCTACGGCAGGGGGTTGGAACTAGATGATCCTTGAGGTCCCTTCCAACCTTACCATTCTATGATTCTATGAAATATTTAGAATTGTAGGAAGCTTCCAAGAGGAAAGCAAAACACTGCAGGAACCAATTAGAAAGAAACAAAAAATACTCATGAAATTAATGCCTAAAAATGAAAATCATAAATCTGATGGACTGCTTTGTTGATTGTCCACAAGCAAGCTTCAGTGTCCTAAGCAGAAAGGTAAAGGGTTTATTTTTAAGGCTGCCTTAGCCTGTCCATACCAAACAGTCCCTCTTTTTCTTTTACCTTTTTTTTTCCTTTTTTTTTTTTCCCTTTTTCTGTCTTATTTTCTGCCCTCTAGTGACCAACCATGCATGTTTCTAAATAAACTGTTTAATTAAAAAATATTTTGATGTATCTATTAGGCCAGGTCATTCCTCTAACATAAACAATCTGCAAAGATAGAGGCCATGGGTATATCACAAACTGCACACCGGCACACAAAAAAATTGTAGTTAACATGTTTCAGAACTATTAAGTGGCTCTAATAAGTGCTCAAGTGGCTATAATAACAGGTCAGTTCTTAACCCCCCTGTTTCCTCTAGAAAAATCCCTACCACATATATTGGACAAGTTTGGCATATATTTCAGCTATGGTTTTCTAACCATACTACTGTACAGAAGACTGAAGAAAAGCACTGAATTTTACAGATTATTTCCTCATAAATACATGGATAAAAATAAAAATTATTTTACATGATGTGAATGTGAAGTTAGTGTGCAGACTTAATACACAAATCTTAACATGTGCTCAGGTTCTTTGATTTGGCGAATTCAAGACTAATTGGATCTTGCTCTTACAGCATCACAACTTTAATAATTATTTTCTGTTCACAGCGACTTGCCATAGTTTTACATTCAAGCTACCAGGAAGCCATACTGGAAGATGAAGTCATGTTATAGGTACATTAGAATAATTGTATCTTTTTGGTATAATGATGTGGCAAGAATGGAGAGTTTGTTTACTCTAGCTCCTGCTCTTCATAATCCTGCTCTAGCTCAGTATTTACACAGGTATTTACACTTCCACAAACACGCAATCCCTTCTTCAGTTTCGGAACAGGAGCAGACAAGTTAAGGCAATTACTGCTTCTGCTGTAGTCCTGAATAAGAGTTTATGACCTCAAAATCTTTTATATTTTTTCCAACTGTGTCAATGGCAGCATTGCAAGTCTTTATTTTTAGACTGTGGACCCTGTGTGCAGGAAGGGCAGTTTTCACCATGCACGTTTTTGAGAAGTTTGGAAGCTCTGAGCTGGCTGTAGGCCTATGACCCACATCTGATGACAGTTTTATGCTGCAACATTCTGGCCACATGAAAAGCAGTGGATGAATTATGTATGTGTGATAAAGGTGATAGAGGGACTCTGCTCATCATGTGACTTTCATGCCTGCTGAGATCAGCTTGTAATTTCAGTGTCTATAGTGAGAAAAGGATGACAGAAAATACCCATGACCAAGGCATCATATGTTTGTCAGAGCACATGGGTTTTGTCCCTGTGCTAGCTGCATTCTTCTGTCTTGTTTCTACTGTTACCATGTGCAAAAATTAGTAAACTAAACAGTGCCAGGACATAGGGCATACACTCAGGCATTGAACCTTGACTTATAATTGTGGTATGGTTCTGGCCTGAGATAGCTAGTGATTAAAAAAAAACCAAAAAACAAAAAAACCCCACACCCAAAACAAGCAAACAAAAAAAAAACCAACACACCCAAACACCCCGGGCAGAGTTTAGGCATTAGCACGTTAGCATGAATGAGGGACAGGCAATGTGGATGTAACTACTTTATTCCAGAGACAGAGATGTTTAACAGAAGTAACTAAACTACGTAAATTAACAGCTGCATCACTTTCCTTGTACTTAGGCTGTTTAATATACTAGCATAACAAGAGTCTTCAAGTTCAACTAGGTTAGGAGGCACCTACTTTTCCTGCCATTGGAACAGGAAACTACTGACCCTACTGAACTAACTTTTCCCAAGTAAGTGTTTTATTATGTCACAAGGGGAGAGATAAATTTCAAAATTACCAAATTAATTGTCTAGTTAGTCCCTTCTGAGCACAAAGTTCCACATCAAGCATGTTAGAAAGAGAGAAAGATGCTTTCTCTTCTCTTCCAAAACCTTGAACTGGTAAAGTTCACCAACAGTACTTTCCAGCATGTTTTCCGAAATTAAGAAGGAAAACTTATTCGTATTGTATCATTTCCGTTTCATTGTTATTATGCACTCAACTCTATTTCGAGCAGGATGTTTTGCTATGTAAATAACTACATACGGATTGTAAGTGATTAGCACCAAAAACGCAATGTTACATGTTTACAGAAAAACAACTGTCGTTTCCTAAGCGACATTTAATTACAGTAACCAGCAAAGCGGCATTTCTGTTATTCTGGGGCATATTTCGGCATTTGAATTTTTGTGCTGTATATCTTCCCTTTAAAAAGGAGCCGGCAGCAAGCTAAAGATGGAGCATGTGACCAGTAGCTTTTACCTCGCTTCCTCCCCAGTTTTGAAATGTGTGCTGAAAAACTACTTCGCATTAAGAAGCATCCAGTTTCAGACTTTGTCCGCAGCAGTAAAGGCAGTCGGGGTGGACGAAAAGAGAGACAAAAATGGGAAAGAAGAGTGCCCTGAAGTTTAAACGGCCGCAAGACCAGGAGCTCGGCGGCTCTCGGCCGCAGCGATGAGCGCCCCCCCGGCAGCACCCTCCAGAGCGGACAACACAGCAACTGAAGCGCCGCCGTGCCACCCGCGCCCCTCCAGACCCCAGCCTGGCTTAGAGCCTCCCGGAAGTCCCGAGGCACTAGCAGCCCACAAGTCCGCCCCAACCAGGGGGCGCGCGCGCAGTGAGACACACAGCTGCTCTGCTGCCACCGTCGCTCCTCCCGCATCCCTCCGCTGCCATGCGCCGGGGCCAGCGCAGCGTCCAGCGCTCCGCCCAGCACCGCGTGTGGAGGGCTGACGCCGCACGGAGCCGCGGGCTGTGAGCGGGGTGGTGGGGGCTGCTCAGCCGCCTCCGGCGGGCCCGGCTCGGGATGGCGGGGCGGCGGTGTGCAGGTGGGGTGGCCGCGTTGGCGGAGGTGCCTGGCTGCGGCGTGGCAGCGGAGCCGGCTCGGGAGCTCTTCGAGGCCTGCAGGAACGGTGACGTGGAGCGGGTCAAGCGACTCGTGAGGCCCGAGAACGTGAACAGCCGGGACACGGCGGGCAGGAAGTCCAGCCCGCTGCACTTCGCCGCAGGTACCGGGCTGAGGCCGCCGTTACCGTCTCTGTGGGGAATGGGGAGTTCGGGAGTAGTCTCGCCGGACGCCAGGCCCGCTGCTGGGCCGTGTATCTCCGCCTCTTTCTTGACGCGGGTGGGGGCAGGGCCTGGCTGGGCTGCGGAGAAGCACAGGGTGCTTGGCCTCCTCTCGACCCCCCACCGCAGGGTGAGGGGTTTGGGCGCTGCGTGAGTGTCGGAGCGTTTCCCCGCGTCCCGTGTGAATCCGGTGCCCGTCCCGTGGCGGTGGCCGTGATTCGGTGCTACCCACGCGGTGATGGTTTCTAAATGATGCATAGGTGGTGCTTGTTTCTGGTTTTTGTTGATTTTTCTGTTAAAATAAGCCTCAACTGGTATTGAGGACATCTGAACAGCGGTTGAGGCTGTTCCTGTTGCGGCATCTGAGCTTTGACAGGTGATATGTGTCTTAGGTACTGCTTCAATTGGTTTCAACAGGCCTGCTCGGTTTAAGAATTTTACTTACGAAAAATGCCTGTCAGATAACACAGTTCTAAACTTTCTGCATTCTTATATTTAACAAATAGACTTTCATTCAGGATTTAAATATGCAAACAACTGACAGCACAGAACAACTGCTTTCGATGGCATCAGGCCAGAAAATTGTATCCCACCTTTTGAGACAAAGACCTGATTGTGACTGTTGTTTTTATGTTGTTTGTTTTGATTTGATTACGTCTTTGGGTGTAAGGCCCCAAGGCTGGCAGGCTGCAGAACACAGCAGCCTCTTTTAGCTAAACTATGGACTTAATAAGCATGTTTGTTTCTTTGGTCAATTGTTTTGGAAATGGTTTCTGTTGAAGGTGTTCTTTTTTTCTCATTCAGTAGACTTAACAGGTCTAAGTCCTTGAAAGCCTTTTCAGGACAGCTGCATTTCAGATTTAAGAAACTTGATCAACAAGAGACCCCAAGAGACAACTTTAAACATCCTGTTAGAAAACAATTTTACAACTGTCTTTTTATATTCAGCAGTCCTGCCTGTTGACTAATAAACTCTGAACTTCTAAACAAATGAGTAAATTTTACAGCATTTTTATTAAGTGAGGGGGTTTCTATTTATTTAAATTTTTGTGCCATGTAGTGATCTAGTTGATCTTGGATGGAAGAAATCTCTCTTGACTTCAAAAATCAGAACTCATCTACAGAAAGCTTTTTCTGTTAAAAAAATGGGTTCTCATAAGTTCATGTTAGATTTTTAATGTTAAACTGATTACTGTGTAAAGGGAAGAAGCCATTGCCATGCTTGCATCTGCTTCAGATTTGATAACGAGAAATTGCTCCTCTCATAAGACTGTAAGATGCCAAAAGTTTTGTTAAAATGTGACATAAAATGCTCGTGTTATTTCTTAATTTTAATACTCTTAGTACTGCTTCAGGTAGGACTCTCTGATTGTCAGCCTACCTGCAACAGACTTAATGTGACATATGGACATAACTAACTCCTGGATTTAGGTGTTACTGGTTTCATTTAGCTTTGTTTTGGTTTGTCTCTTGTTATTCACAGTTGAAGTAATACTAGCTTCTTTCATTTTCTGTCTTCAAAGGAATTACATTCCAGGAAGTAGAAGTCTGTTGTATTCCTGTTTTGTTTAGCCTGAGTGGATACATGTTCTTGGAGAGTGCATTACAAAACTTCTCTGACTGGTTTCGTTCAATTTCCAGACTTTGTTCTGTGGAAGAGGTGGAGCTAAAATATGAAGATAGGTTTTGTATTGCCCTTTTTTAAGAGAAATTCTGGAATGTGAGCTTGGATTCCGTTTTTTAAAGTCTTTTCCCAGATATTTCCTAGCAATGTTAAGAAATAAAACCAAATTACTCTTTTTTTCCATGTATCATTTTGTGAAGGTGGATTTTAAAATATATTAGAATGTATTTTAAGATATACATCAAGCTCTCCCTAGGCACATGTTACTATTACAAGTAATACATATTGAGATCTTGGTAGAGGTTTCTCTTTGGATTTTGTAGTACACAGTCTTGTGTGGTAGATAAGTTTTACTGATGCTTAAGTCAAGAGCCCACTGCCCTTTGCAAAACAGTAGGCTCAGACATCTCTCACCATAAACTGCATATGCTTCATCAAGACAGTTCTTTTCATCATAGCATATGTAGCTCTTGAAAGTATCATAAGGTTTTAGGGGCTTGCCATGAACCAGAATGTGCTTCCTCCAGACTAAGATTCATTAAAAAAAAAAGAATGCCTGGAGCAAGGGAGAATAAATCAGAACTCAGTTGTTTCTGTTAGTTTTTAGTGACATCAAAATTAGGTGAATGTTAATTTTGACACAACTGTTACTGTCACCCAGAAGTTGGTTACTTCTTGGGGAGCAGCTGCTCAGCTGTAATAGGTGGTAAAAGAATGTCTGCTGGAGACCCAGAGTAGCCTGTTTACTTTGCAGTAAGAAATAAAATATTCATGGTGATGAAACAGTTAACTTGCATTGTTGCAAGATTACTATCTGTGATACCATTTAGTTGGTCTTTTGAAAAAAAGCTCAAGAGCCAAAAAGAAATCAACCCACTCCTTAAAAATTACAGTGTTTTTTGTTAAGTGTTGAAATTTGTTTTCATGGACTAACGGCAAAGAGGAGCCGTTACAGTAGGTAGTGATCCTCTTTCCACTCTCGGTGAAAATGAGAGGGGGGAGAGAGAGACCATTGTACAGTGTGACCACCTCCTCTGTACACATACATCCTTTAGAAAATAATGAGAAAATACTTACTTTTCCATATATGGTGACTTTTTCTACATATGCTTCCAGGAGGAAGCAAGGAATCCCTGCTGTGCATTCAGTGTTGAAGAGAAATTGCAGAAACTCGCATGACACGAAGTAACCAATCTCAATGTTAAAATAGATGCAGGTAGTTCAGAGGTGTTACTATATTTCAGAGTATTTCTGAATGGGTGCTGGCTTTGTTACAAGCTATGTTGCTTATGAACCATACCTTATTGAATCTGTGTACCAAATAGAGGGTAACCAGGTGAATTCTCTGTGCCTGTAATGAGGTTTACTGCAGCTGACAGTTATGGTATTGATTCCTGCTAAGGCTGGCAGTTTATGTTAAAAAATGTGGCCATACATCAAAGCTCTGAGGGACAGAAATGCTTTCTGTACAAGAATAAGTGATGTTTGGCTACCAGGCATGTAAATTCTGGATAGAGAATTTGTTCAGAGGCTTTTTCTAGCGCTACTAAAGCAGTTCTGGAAAAGTAGCTTAGGAAGTACAAAGCATTTGTCATCAAGTACCAACCTTGTGTTTGCAGGACTTGACATCTGAGTAGATTCTTGAACAACTTATCAAATTTTGAATACACATTCAAACTAGAAACAAATTTTTTGAAAGTTTTGAAGATGTTAGAAAAATCAGGACACATTTAAGAAAAAAATAGAGTATTTAGTTATTAAAGATAAATGAAAAATGAATATAACTTTCTGTATAGACAAAATGACTGTATGAAGATATGCTGTATAGGTACTGATCTTTTTTTGGCAGCAGAAATATGCATGGATGTTCAGCAAATATACTGTGCCTGTGCAGATGAATTGTTTTTGCACGGGCCATACACCAAATCTAGTTTACACGTCTAACCCTGATGTCTTAAGATAGGCAAAGTGCATTCTGTTTTAGTAATCAGATGGGTAACTGTAATGTCAAGACTCAAAAGTGAGTTTTCTACAGTATGGCATTTACTGAAGTCAAGGTACTGGCAAGCTAAGATTTGTATTAGTGTATTTTGACAAGTTAAAGTACAGCACCAGTATAATCCTGTGACTGTTACTTGAAAAGACCTCATGTTCGTTCTGGGATTAAAAAGTTTCACATAAAATTGTTTTAATAATAATCAGAAATCAATAGGGAATGTACCAGACTTTGAGGGAAGGGAAGACAAAATTTAACAATGGCTTTTCTGAATACATTTTCTGCCCTCTTTATCTTTGAATGGACAGCTCACATACAAGATCGCTCAGCAAATAGGATCCGGTAATTGTGTAATAAGAGCAGTGTTTGGGTTTTGAGCTCCACATAGCAAAGGTGAGATTGCTGCTTGTTCCAGGATTTCACTTGTGGCTATGTGAGCAAAGGCTTTACTAAACGTAAAGAATGTATTATAAAAAAGTTCAGTTGCAATTCAAACTGAGGAGGGCATTTGTAACTTAAATGCTGACACTCCTCTGCTTTTGTGACTTTGTCATTCAAATGTTGTGTAGTTATCCCAAATAAACATAATTTCTAGGTTATGGTTGCAGAGACTTAAACCTCCCTGGTGATGTTCCGTGGATCTGTAACAGAGTTTGCTTTGCTACAGTTTTGAGTGTCACTAGTTTTGGGAACCGTGTGATGATTCAGTCTGAGAAAAAAATGCAAGACTTCATCCCTAACCAGTTTTTGATTTCTTCAGGAGACTGGTTTGCAACTCAGATATTTAAAACAAGGAAGGCAAACCCCTGCATACAGAAGTTGTTTCCCAGAAGGTAATTGGCACAAGTCTGATAGATTCCAAAATACGGCTTTTCGCTGCTCTGATTACCTTCTCGCAAAGAAATCTTCATGAAATGTTTGAGGGCTTTCACTATGTGTGGCCTTTGTAATGTAACCAGATGGGCATAATGCAACAAGCTAAAGTCCTAAGTCTTTCTGGGCTCTTGTGCAGATGTCACAGTTTCATGTCCTGGTGTATTTGCTGTTATATAAATGTGCAAGGTACAGCTGACATTAAACAATAATAGATACAGAATTGGCATACAAGAGCAATTACCTTATCAGATTTTTCTAGATCTCAATTGTACAAGTGGGCTTTTTTGGTTTTTGGTTTTTTTACTATATACTGGCTTGAATGACAGGTTTTTAAAAATAAAAGTGTCTGAGAATGTGTGAGAGCATTTTTGTGCTTCAGTTACGAACAAATCATTTTAAGGCATCACTGAAAATAGACATGAATATCTTTCAATTATAGTTGTGCATACTCTCATAATAAATTTCTTCAGTGAAGGATGATCCTGGATTAATTTTTTATGTCCCTGTGGGTTTTCTTATGTGATCATTTCAAAGATGGAAACTCTGTTCACAGTATGTTAACTATTACTTGGAATTCCATTAACCATGCATCTAGTTTTAACATGATGGTGCTGCTGATTAGTCACCTTTTTTTAAAAAAAAAAAGGGCAACTTTTTAATGTAAAATGCTTCTCATGTTATAGGAGTATCTTTAAAAAAAATCCTGAAATATGAGTTTTGCATGCATTGGCTGATAGCCAGTCTCATCATAGCTGCTCCCGGAGCTCATCTATTGGTCCATCCACAAACTGACTGTAGGTTGGTGGAGTATCATACAAAATATTGTGCAGTTTAATACCCCCATAAAATAACTGAAAAAGAGGGTTTTGTTGTCTATGTTTTGTTCTTCTTCGTTTTCAGGAAGCTGTTGACTCATGGGACACCTATCAAAATATGCATTCTTCCAGTATTTTTTGTATTGATTTAATCTAATGTTTAGAGGTTTAAAATACAGTGTTTGTATGTAAATCTCCTTAGACATGACTTAGAGTGGTTACTATTATTTAAGTTTGTTCTTTTAATCTGTGTATGTTGGACAAGGATTTCTTTTAAACCTAGCCTTACCCCTTTTCTCCTTTCATCTCGTCTAGGTTTTGGTCGAAAGGATGTAGTTGAATATTTACTTCAGAGTGGTGCCAATGTCCATGCACGAGATGATGGAGGCCTTATTCCTCTTCACAACGCTTGCTCTTTTGGTCATGCTGAAGTTGTCAATCTTCTCTTGCGGCATGGTGCAGATCCTAATGCTCGGGATAATTGGAACTACACTCCCCTTCATGAAGCTGCCATTAAGGGCAAGACAGATGTCTGCATTGGTAATTTTCTCCTGCGTTTTCTGTGACTGGTCATTTCTTTCCAGTGTGAAGAATCAAGTCCTTTTTAAGACTGTTTTGACTCTATGAAGCTGTGGTTGATATAAGGATTAGAACAAAATCCTTCATAGACTAATAAACCAGTTTTCTAAGAAAAGAGATTTTAGATTTGCCTTTTTTGATAATTGCTTGAGTATGAAAGCTCACATTGGCATCATGGAATAAAAACTTCAGTGTGACATGACAGAGCTCTTCTTTTTCATCCTAAATTCTTACACTGCATTCTACTGCTACTCGCAGTGCAGTGGAAAGGACAGAACTGGATTTAATCATTAATTAATTTTGTTAAATTAGTTAAACATAGGAGCTAAATTTTTATTATGTTGGCTCGTTTTACCTACACTATTCTTAAAAGCTAGAAAAAGGTAGAAGGTTTGATACGTGGTGGAAAAAATATTATGTGGTTTGTTCTCATTTACTTTATTAAGGAGCAGATCTGTAGAGTCATGTAAAACATTGTGTGTTTGGCCCCAGTATGAGTGCAAGATACATGGCCTGCTACTGCTATGTACAGTTTAGGGCATAGTCACTTAGAGATTTGAGGCAGCTTGCACTGAATCTGATGGGAAGTAGCTGCTATTTTTTGTAGTATTCCATTTCAGCTCTGTTTTTTTCTTACAAAATATGTCTAGGCATGTTTCACTAGTTAAACAGATGACATTGAGGAATTCTGTCACTAAAAATTTGATGTGGGAAGTTAGGATCAGCAACTGGATGTTTGTTTTGTTGCTTGAGATTTACAGCAATGATAGGTCTCATAAGCCCTGTCTTAAAGAATTTTCTCATGGAAAACTTTGACATTTCGTAGTACTGCTGCAGCATGGTGCTGAACCAACCATCCGGAACACAGATGGAAGAACAGCTTTGGACTTAGCAGACCCATCTGCAAAAGCAGTGCTGACTGGTACGTGATAATCTTTAATTTGACTGCTACCAGTCACAACATAATCTAATGTAATACAGTATTCCAGGTTTTCTCTTTCTGATATCAGTTTAACGTCTCTCTGGTTTATAATTCTAAATAGAAATACCCATATGGCCTCATCATCTCAGTTGTGAGATGTGTTCTGGATAACTAGTTTATTGTGTTAGTTCAGTAATGGATTGTCACATTTTTAGCAGTTTATGTTCTCAAAAACTTTGTAAAAGAGAAGTAGTGAACTTTATCTGTATAGATCTATATTTAACAACTAAAGAAACTCCCTTTTGTCTTACAGGTGAATATAAGAAAGATGAACTCTTAGAAAGTGCCAGGTATGCATGTTTGGAAGATCTGGAGTTAAGTTATATTTTCAGGATTGTATGTAATTAATATATATATATATATAGAGGCTTTTGAGCTGGCAGTCTGATGCACATGCTCAGTTTTGACTGTTATCTGTGAATAAAACTACAAAAATAACTATATAAATGGATTTTTTTACTTTATTGGTGACAGTAGAGGAGTGAATGTATTTCTGAACTAATACGATGAACATTATAGCAAGAAAAATGTAGGAACATAGTAAGGCACAAAAAATGGAATAAAACATTTCAGCCTTCTTAATCTCTTTTTTTTTTTTTTTTTTTGCCCCAGGAGTGGAAATGAAGAGAAAATGATGTCTCTTCTTACACCGTTAAATGTTAACTGTCACGCAAGTGATGGCAGAAAGGTATTTCAGTTTAAAATATGATTTTAAATTAGTTCACTCTTATGTATTCCTCAGTTACTGACTGGATTTTAAGACTGTTAAACATAGAATCTATTTTACTTAATGTATGTGGGAAAATAAGACTGGTTCTCTATAGGAGTCAGCTGAATTTTTTGTTTGTGTTTTAACCTTAAAATAACTATGTGGGTATTTATATCTAGGAGCAATAAACAAGCACATTTTTAATTTGAACTTCTGGTTGGCCAGTCTTGTCATCTGTTCTTGTCACTATCATAGAGATATACACAGGCCTCTTATTTGCCATACAGTCTAGACGAATTGCTGCTGCTCTTTTGGAAACAGTCTGGTCATTACTATAAGTCGTGGTAAAGAACTGTGTGAAAATGTTCCAAACGTACACTCTAGAAAATCCTAATAATCTCCTGGGTTCATCGCCTAGCCTACCAAATGTTCAGATTATTTGGTATCAATTTTCAGTATTGTTTTAACTGTTGAAGACCTTGTGGTAAGATAATAGGATCTCCAAAACACATGCATGTTTCCATTTTTTCACTCACTCTGGGAACCATACAATCCCATTTCAGTTGATGAGTTAGGCAAGTGAAGAGGGTAGCATTTCTCTTTACTTTAGTCTATTGATGGCCACTCATTGCTTCTAATGGTCTTTCACAAGGGGCATAGTTTTTCCTAATTAAGTATTTGTAGTTGCGTTAGGCTAAAAGAAAAAAGTGGATTGCAGGACTCAAAAATACTTTAACGGGACCCTTGCTGTCAGAATATATTAGTGATTCAGTACATTTAGGATTTGTGTTCATGATTGATGACTGTGAGAATAGTCAGTAAACAACACAGTTATCAAATATCTGATTCAAGTACTCTTCTTAATACTGCAAGTATTTTAAGGACTTCAGTAATTAGTACTAAGTTTTGGAAAAAAGGTAATCAATCTTGATTTTGTGTTACTGATTACTTCTACATTCTGTCATTTCAGTCTACTCCTTTACATTTAGCAGCTGGATATAATCGTGTAAAAATAGTGCAGCTCTTACTGCAACATGGAGCTGACGTACATGCTAAGGATAAAGGGTAGGTTCATTTTGCTTTTATACAGAGTGAACAGAATTTGTTAAAAGTTGAGATGAAGAATAGTAATATTATTTTAACTATGAGGAATTTCTGACTTGAGACTGATCTACCATCTTTAACCTTTCATTTACCAAAAAAAAAACCAAACTGCAAAGTGCACAAGTTTAAGACGTAAATTAGTAGAATCCAAGTTGAGTTGATGATAGAATGTGATGCCTGTAAGTATCAAGAGCTAATAATAAAATACTCTTATCACTGTGAAGTCAGCAGTTATTTCAGTGATTGTATCTATCTTGATTTTCTTTCTGCGTTGAAGTTTCTGCATTTCTTTTTGCAAAGAATGTGACAAAAATTTAAGACTTGTTTCCCAGAGATTTTAGTTAGACTCCATTTTCAAGCGTTTGGTTGTTATATAAGGAAATGCAGTGAAACACACATGTACTAAGTTTACACATTACATAAAATTTTTTTAAAATGTTTTTTAAATGTGTATTTAATGCATTAAAGATTATAGAAGATTATCCCTCCTTTTCCATAGGATCACTTCATAGTTATATAAATAGCTACCTGATAAGACAGATTTAATTGTCCCCTCAGGATTGGAATTCAATTTTGTCATTTCTCCCTTACTACCCCACAATGAAAGAATTCACTTTGGTCAGTTCCTCACTCCAAAGAACATTGTGTTTGAGGAAGTAGGTGGCTGGCTTTAAAACCTCTGTAGCTCTCTATTGTTGCAGAATACAGTTACCTGCACATTAACCAATACACCATTTTTTAGTTTTAAAGAGAGAAGATAACCTTACAGCATTTTTCTTGTGAGAAAGGAAAAAAAATACTGTTGCTGCAGATAGTTCTCTGTGCTTTAGGTTTTGAGTCTAAGTGGAACCATTTCATTTGCTGTAAGATGGTGCAATTAATTTCTCATACTGTGGTTATTTTGCATGCTTACCGTTCCGAAAAATGCTGACGGGTTTCTCTGTGTCCTTCTCCAACTTATTTCTCCTTAATGTCATTTGAACATCTGATAATTTTTGTAAAGTCTTCAGGGTGCAGCATAATACAACTTGCAGTGTTACAGATATGTTTCAAATTGAAATATGTGAACTAAGAAAATCATCCTCCATCTTTCTCTCCTGTAGAGATTTGGTGCCGCTTCACAATGCCTGCTCCTATGGTCATTATGAAGTAACAGAGCTTCTAGTTAAGGTTGGTCTTTGAAGATATTAAAATGCATGTTGTTTCATAGGAACAGTTTATAATATACTAATGCAAATTGCATTTATTTATGTGACACTTAGCTTTACAAAACATAAGGTATGATAGATTTATTTGGCTCTACATATTTGTTAGTGGAGCTTTAGAGTCTTCTGCTTCCAAGGAGGCTTTGTCCTTGTAAATGTGCTTTCTAATTTTTAACTGTCTGCTCTGGAGTTGAATTCTTGTACCACCAAATACTTACTATGTCGGCCTTCCCACTCAAAAAAATTATTAAAAAAAACCTCCACAAAAACCAAGCAATATTGTGAGCTTGGACAATAGAAAAAATAATTCAGAAGACAGAGTATTGAGGTTTTTGAGAAGGATTGTAATATTTTGAGAATATTGTAAATGTTTTATAATTACAGCATAATCAGTTTCATGAGGGAATGAACTTTGCAACATCAGTTCTAGTCCTGAATTTTAGCCTTTACCCCAAAAAAATCAACCATGTGTCAGTTTTTGTTCCTAATGTAAGTGAGCTGTCAGAGACAGTTGCAACTGTTCCTTAGACTTTGCAACAGCAAGAAATGGGAACTTATTGAAATAAGAACCTGCTTTTGGCTTTTTTAAGTGTACCTGTAAGGCACTAGAGGACTGAAAACTACAACATGCTGAAATGTTGTGTTACGTTGAAAATGAATGTCTAGAGAATGTCTTAGACACAATATGCATACAAGTATCGATTTTTATTTAACAGTCTACTACATTGAACTAATGACAAGTCTCTTTCTAATGATATGGTTTTGATGCTGCATCTTTTTTTACTGCTTTCCCTTTCAAGCATGGAGCATGTGTGAATGCAATGGATCTGTGGCAATTCACCCCTCTGCATGAAGCAGCTTCTAAGAACAGGGTGGAAGTGTGTTCGCTTTTGTTAAGTTATGGTGCTGACCCAACACTGTTGAACTGTCACAACAAAAGCACCATTGATTTGGCTCCAACACCCCAATTAAAAGAACGGTTAGCATGTGAGTATAAAGAGAGTTCAGCTCTACAGTTACAGATTACAGTGTGTACTTGGGTTCCCTAGATAATAACCTGCCAGATACCAGATTTTGAAAATGCTTATACTTTTCCAAGCAATTGTGCAATGTTGGACAGCGCATTTCACTGTTTACCATTAAAGATTGCTAGATTTTTGGAATGCAGGCATTTAACATAATTTTATTGTCAGGTTTATAGTCATATGGTTTTGATGGGTTTTGTACCTTTTCTTCCCTGGATATATGCTTTCCCTCACAACCTTGCCAGTATAGTTTAATTTCGTATATATACTCCTGTCATCAGATCGAGACTTTTGAAATAGTTGTTTTCATTCCACTGTCTTTTGTTCAGAATACTAAATGTGAGTATGCCACACTCAATGAAAGTACAAAAAAATTGATGCAAGTCATTGATTTTTGTCCCACAAACTTGAGGAGTTGAAAAAAAAAATTACCTTAAATACTGTCCTTAAGTGACCAAACAAATGTCTGGGTTATGTGCAAAATTACCATTAAATACTGTTAGACTTTGTGTTATTTAAAAGTGGTTTAGCAAAGGCAGGTCAGAGGTAGAGGTTTCTGTACACTTGAATTGGTACATATGCAAAGAGTGGAGCTTAGGACAGTGCTGAATGAAATAGATCTTAGCCTGTTTGCATGTCTCTGGCTTTGGTTTAGAAACAAAATGGATACCTGTAGTGTTTTTGACTTAGCTAACAAGTTGTGTCAAGTGATGTAGAAGCATAAGTCCAAGTTGGAAATGTCTGCGCTATGGTCTGCTTAAACAAAAAATTACCTAAGTGAAACAGTCTTTGTGATGTTAAGGAGTGTAACCTGATATGTATTTATTTCTTTTTAAAGATGAATTCAAAGGTCACTCGCTGCTACAGGCTGCAAGAGAATCGGATGTAGCTCGTATAAAGAAACACCTTTCTTTGGAGACAGTAAACTTCAAGCATCCTCAAACACATGAGACTGCATTGGTAATCTCTCAGGATTTTCTAATTATTTTGCCTATGTTGTAGCTAACCTAGGCATACAAAGTAATAGTTTAGAACTGAAAATTTTAGTGAATTCATATCAACTTAGAACATTCAGTGTCTAGTTAAATAACATGGATTAATATTGTGCTCTCAGGGCTTAATGTTAAGACTAATCGAAATCACCTGGTTAATTCAGGTTGTCTGAATTACCATTTTTCTGTAGAATAGATTTAAGTAACAGCAAGGTAATAGCAAGCTATGTATCTTACGTTTGTTTTGTAAAACTTGAAGGTTTGCAGCAATTATTGGAGTAGGTGCTCTAGAAAATACCAAAGTAAATGCAAAAGCCCATGAATTAGTAAGTTTCTACATGGTTTTGTTTTGATGTTGAGTTTTTTTGTTTTGTATGTTTTTTTTCTGTTGACCTTGCATGCAACTAGCTAATAACTGCCAACTGTAAAACCTGTATATTCCCAACTAGTTAATGCTACGATTCTACATGTTCTTAGCACTGTGCAGCTGCATCTCCCTATCCTAAGAGAAAACAAGTATGTGAATTGCTGCTGAGGAAAGGAGCCAACATCAATGAAAAAACAAAAGAGTGAGTGGTTACAAATGAATATTTCTACTATTTCATTGTATTTTTGCAAAATAATTTTTTAATTTTAATTTTTTTTTTTAAGCTTCTTGACTCCTCTGCATGTGGCATCAGAAAAGGCTCATAATGATGTTGTTGAAGTAGTTGTGAAACATGAAGCTAAGGTATGAGTTAATGATCATACTTTTTTTTTTTCGTTGTCATGATTTCCCTACCACAGAGGTTTTCATACCATGAGAATGGTCAGCTGAGTAGGAAGACTTTTCTGAAATAACTCATTTTGGAAGGCTGTAGATTTACATACTTGAAGACAAAGGCCATCAATCCAACAGTACAGCCCTATATATGGAGGCAACATCATCAATTTGATCTTACCTTATAAGTGCTAGATGTAGTTCTCACTGTTAACTAAAAGTTTGTAGAGTGTCTTACTTGATTCTTTGTTGTCCAACAGTAGTAATGAAACACTGTATCAATATATGTAAACAACAAGAAGTGTAACACATAGACTTTGTGTGATGTTGTGTGCAGTAACAATTTCATTGAAGCCAAAATGTTGAATCATAGCATTTAGTTCAAATTTCTGCAAAAAGTGGAAGGAAGATACTCGCTGTAATGCTTGAATTCTCCAAAACACTCACACAAATTTGACTGCAGTCTGACTACTGCGAAATTTCCAAAGCAGTGATCAAAACCATAGGAACAGAGGAGAACTCAAGTAACCTTTAGGGTGCAGAGTTTTAAATCGTTAAATAAACCTTGACTGAAATGCATAGGAAGTCCTCAGTCTGAAAACAAAAAACAAACGAGAAAACCCCCACAATAAACCAGTGTGTTCTTTTTAATCTTGTGAACCTCTTTCAGTTAGCACAGAAAACAACTTTAATATTAAATTTTGATGGTAGTATTTCCTGTCTGTGTTATTTTTAGGTTAATGCATTAGATAATCTTGGCCAGACCTCTCTTCATAGAGCAGCACATTGTGGTCATCTTCAGACATGCAGGTTGCTGTTGAGTTCTGGATGTGATCCTTCCATTGTGTCTCTGCAGGGCTTTACAGCCTTACAGATGGGAACTGAAAATGTGCAACAGCTACTACAAGGTACAACTGGTTTATTCATGGTCCACATATGAAGTAACGTGGTGCTTCATTTCACTTACCATTTCAAGTACTGTCAAAAAAATGAGTACTTTGATTATACCAAAGACAGTACTGGCTTGTTGTTCTTGTTTTATAACCGCATGCACAGGCAGAGTTAAAACAGTGTCATGCACTCTCTAGTATTCAGCTACATGGACTGTCAGAGATGCTCAGAGTGTTTAATTGCATAGCCACCTGGAATTATTTTGGGAAAATCCTGATATGGGGAGGGGAGGAATTTTATAAGCTGAAAATGAGTTTCAGGCGCAAAAAATGGCTACCTTACATCTGTAAGAAGAGGCAACAGGGTTCATGGATTTTCAAGAGTAAGGTTTAGACGTACTCATAGGTAAACTTCTTGATACAGTCTAATTCTGAAACAAGAATGTTTATTTCTACAGTACTTCAGAATGGGTAGGAAACATGTTGCTGAAGGCAACTTTGCAAACACTGTTAGAGCTGGTAGCTGCAGTTCTAGATGGTAAGAAAAGGCAAAACTTGTCCATGTTTGGTTAACTTTTTTTTAGGGGAATCTTTGAAATACTCAAATTATTTTCTGCCTTAAGAAATTTCTTCAACTAATATGTCATATGTCTTCATTTGTTTTGCAGAAGGTATCCCACTAGGTAATTCTGATGCAGATCGACAGTTGCTGGAAGCTGCAAAGGCTGGAGATGTGGATACTGTAAAAGTAAGCTTAACCACCTCCTAAATATCCCAACCTACAGTTTCTCAGAGCAAACAATCAAACAGCCCTGCACTGACTGCTTTGAAGTCATGATCCCTGTCCAAAAACGTTTGCATTGTACAAATGTTAAAAATGACACTTCTAGAAGCTTGTCATATATAAAAAAGTGTAAATAAGAAGTCACAGGTGTGAATTTGGGAAGGACTCTGTAGTTATTTTTTTCCTTAGGACACAATGTGTGGAAAGTAAAGGGTTTATGTGAAAATAAGTTAAGAAATTAGGTTCTTCATGAAAACGATTTTCAAAAATTAGATCTGTAGAACAACTTTTAATGACTAAATTAAAACTGTGCCAGCATTATTAATAGTGATGTATGTGTTGTTTTGGGAATTTCACAGAAACTGTGCACAATTCAAAGTGTGAACTGCAGAGATATTGAAGGACGTCAGTCTACACCACTTCATTTTGCAGCTGGATATAACAGGGTATCTGTTGTTGAGTATCTTCTTCAGCATGGAGCTGATGTGCATGCAAAAGATAAGGGGTAAATACTCAAAATGTATATGTTATTGGCAATTGGTGATATCTGTTGGCTTTCGAATATTGCTAACTGATAAACATCCCTTCTTCAAACAGTAATGTTTGTTTGTTTGTCTTTTTTTTTTTTTTTTTTTANCTTATAGAGTTAATGCTCAGGATATCCATAAAAGCATTTTGCTGTACCTGAGACTGGAGTTTCAAGAACTTCCTGTCTTGTGGTTTTACTTCTTTTCAGTACCACTGCTGATGGTATTTTTACTACGCAGGCAGTAGATATCCCTACAATATTAGACTATTGTGGAAATTTTTTAAATGTTTTTGTTGTGATGTGATTGTGGAAGGTGTGTTATGTTTTAAGTTTATATAACTTTGTGGAAAAAAAAAAAGAATTTTTAAAGAATTTATTTTTTTCAATTATTTCCAGAGGACTTGTCCCTTTACATAATGCTTGCTCATATGGTCACTATGAAGTTGCAGAACTTCTGGTTAAACATGGTGCAGTCGTCAATGTAGCTGATTTGTGGAAATTCACTCCCTTGCATGAAGCTGCAGCAAAAGGAAAATACGAGATCTGCAAACTTCTCTTACAGGTATATGCTAAAGAAAGGTTCCTTTCTTTACTTTCTTAATCAGTCTGAAATATGATTTGACATCTTTGAAAATTTTACTTTATTTTTGCAGTTTCTAAATGATTGTAGTTAAACCCAAGTTTTCAGCAAAAGGGATACTATTAGTAATAGCAAGTAATAATTTTTTTCTGACAAAGTAACCGAAAGGCTGTCAGTGAAGCATTTGAACATGTATCAGAATGTTTGTTCAATAAACTGTAAGGTGCCCAAGATCCAACATGTTTATTCTACTTACATACTTGCCACCTGTTTTTGATGTGCACAGCATGGAGCTGACCCTACAAAGAAAAACAGAGATGGAAACACTCCCTTAGACCTTGTAAAAGATGGTGATACTGATATTCAAGACCTGCTCAGAGGAGATGCAGCTCTACTAGATGCTGCAAAGAAAGGTTGTTTGGCCCGAGTGAAAAAGTTGTGTTCACCTGACAATGTCAACTGTCGGGACACTCAAGGGCGGCATTCAACACCACTACACTTAGCTGGTCAGTGTTTTAATTTTGTCAGTTTACTAGTTACTGTAGTTGAATTTTCTATGTCAAAGCAAGTTTAAAGTACAGCTTTAAGGTAGTGGATTCTGTTTTCTCTGTTAAAAAAAAAAATTAGTATTTTATGCACATTAGTTCATTTTCCTCTTCTCAACTGTTTAGCTGTAATGATTAGAATTTCCTATGCTCTTGAGCCAAAGAGGATCTTTTATTGCTTATTGACACAGTTGTGGTTTGTTTTTTTTTTCTTAAACCAAATACTCTGAAATAGGGTGAAGCAGCCCTCATTAATAATTAATATGGTGGTAATCCCAGTGACGGCAGCATAACTTTCAAGCAATTTAAGTGAATTGCTACTTCTCTAGAGCCTGTTGAGGATGTTATAAAAATATTTTCTAATTTTGTCTTTTTGTAACCTTTAGCCGGTTACAACAATTTGGAAGTTGCAGAATACCTGTTACAGCATGGAGCAGATGTGAATGCACAGGATAAAGGAGGTTTGATTCCTCTGCATAATGCAGCGTCGTATGGGGTAAATAGCTCAAACTTCAGAACCTTCATTTCTTTTTAATGAACAAATGTTACATTTCATTGACAGCATTTGGAGCCAGTACTCTCTGTTAAGCTTTTGCAGTGAAGTAGTAGTGTAATCTTATTTGTAAAACAGAAAAAAAGAAATTCAATCATGGTCAGCTCATCTTAAAGGTTTAGGCTCTCAAATTTGTAAAATCGTGGTTGGAGACTGCAGAAATTGAGTTTTCTGAACATGAACACCTAGAACACCGTCAGCCTGAAAGGTGTTCCTTAAAATGCATTTTCTTGTCTGTGCCAGTCATATTTTATCAGTAAGATCTCATTTTCACTTATTTGGCTGGTGTAAAGACAGTAGCTGTTTTTGTGAATCTTTGAGCTTGAATGAAGTCTTTAATCAAAATAGTTGGATTAGTGTCCAAACAAAAATTGGAATTCAGGAATTTTTCCTTCAGACTCTCCTGGATTTGGGGTTCTGTTGCATTGTGTGCTCTTCTCTTTAAAAAAAAAGGATTCTTAACTTTTTACTATCATGTTAATGATGGTAAAGAAGAAAACACCATGTTCTCTTTTTTTTTTTTTTTTTTACCCATAATTAGGAAATAAATGCATTCTAAGGGAATTAGAATGAGGGTTAAAGAGATGTATCAGTAATGGTTTTGAGATAGTTTAATATGCTGTGATACTTTGGAACTTAAAGTGTGTTTTTACTTCCAGCATGTTGACGTAGCAGCTTTACTTATAAAGTATAATGCATGTGTGAATGCTACGGATAAATGGGCTTTCACACCTCTGCATGAAGCAGCCCAGAAAGGAAGGACACAGCTTTGTGCTTTGTTACTGGCACATGGGGCTGATCCTACTCTGAAAAACCAAGAAGGACAAACACCATTGGACCTGGTTACTGTAAGTGATGGAGCTTTTCTTGGGAAATCNCTGTACCTATCTGCCATTTGTGACAGCTTGTCTTAAACTGTCCTTTAAAAATAATAAATGCAGCTTCTATAACATTTAAAATTTTATATTTTAAAAATAAATTTAAATTTATATTCTCTGGCTCCTCTCATGTTTATATATGTCTGGTAATGAAAGTCAATAGAGCCTTTATATAAACTTTCTTTACATGTGTCCTTGTTCAAGACTTCTTATTTCAAGGTTGAGTGGAAAAAAAGCCCCAACAAACAAAACAACAAAAGGAATTAATAGTGATACTTTGATGCTTTTACTTTGGTGCTTAGAGTTTGATTAATAGAAAGTGCAGCAGTAAAATGTGAGCAAACTTTGTAGCAACATAAATTTAGTAAACTAACTGGCCACCAAGGTTGTAGGTGGGTTTTTTTTTTCCTTTTCATCAAAGTATTATAGTACAATTCAAAAGTACCCTCAAGAGTAACTTTCTAGTTGACAGTAGACGTTTTCATTCTTTTTTTTTTTCTAGAAAATGAATTCTGAATAACTGTCCCTGAAGTTTTTAGAAATACTTAAATCTTTCCTTTTAATCTTAATACAGTTTTTGCTTATAAACATTTTACAGTTATGTATACTTTTGGCAAGAAAGGTCATTTGTAAACTGCATCGTAAAAGGCAGAATTTTCCAATGTGCTTTAATTTATTTAGGGGTATATTTAAGAAGTCTAAAATAATGATAATGAATTCTAGGAAAAAATGTGTAAAAGTCTTCCTCTGTTGTTTTCTGCTATTTAGGCAGATGATGTCAGCGCATTATTGACAGCAGCAATGCCTCCTTCTGCCTTACCAACTTGCTACAAACCTCAGGTTATAAGCATGTCTCAGACTACAGGATCTACAACTGATTCCCTGTCTTCTGTTCCATCCAGTCCATCCAGTCTGTCTGCTGCAAGTAGTCTTGACAACTTGTCTGGTAGTTTTTCTGAGCTTCCTTCTGTTGTTGGTACAAACAGTGCAGAGGGAGCTACCGTTCTGGAGAAAAAAGAAGGTGAGGCTTCCTCAGTTAGGAAAGAATAGCATTTTCTACTATATCATAAAAAGAATAACAGAAATGTGAAGTTTCTCACACATGCACACAGTTACTGTGATATATACAGTATCCATATCCCCTACAATGTCATTAATGAGGAACAAAAGTCTAAAAGCCATGTAGTACAAGATTTTAGTACTTTCCCTTTACAGAATCTCTTAAATATTTATTTTTGCTGTACAGAACCAAAACGGTAAACTGTGTTTAAAAAGAGAAATCTAATGAAATTTGCCTCCATACTAAGCAGTATTGTAATACAAACTTCAGCTAATTTCTGAGTGTTTAGCTAGTTTCTTAAGTATTTTGAAAAGGTTACTTCTATAACATTTTGGTTTTCAAAATGTGTTTGAACATTTCTGGTAGCTGGTTAGTTGTTTATCTCATGGAAGCACAAAGACTGCTTTTGGGAGGGGTAGAACACTTAAAATAATCTACCAGAGTAAGTACTGATTGCCACTGACTAGAGATACAAATATTTATTCTTTATCTTCAGAAGGTAAAGAGATATTGCCACAAACAACATGAGTGAGGTGTGTGCACTTAGTTTTGCGGTACATCTGTGAATACTCATTGTCAGTTTTTCTTCTTGCCCAGTTTCAGGTGTAGATTTTAGCATAAATCAGTTTGTGCGGAACCTTGGCCTTGAACATCTAATTGATGTATTTGAAAGAGAACAGGTAAGTAGCTATGTTTATTTTCAGGTACTCGGCTAAGGAAGAAGGGAATGAATATTGTTTAGAATAACATGATGAGAGAGATTTTTAAAAAGTGAGTGGAATGAAGGGATGTAGGGGTTTTTTTTAATTATTATTGGTACATATATTTTCAAATACCTATAAAAAACTGGGGGCAGTAGTGTCTATCACTTCAAGAGTGTAGGCATGTTTACTTTCAGCAAAGTGGATGGTGGGTTAAATAGGTAGTATTGATTAGTAATTTCTGGATTTGTTTGTGTTGGCTTTAATACATGTAGAAAATTGTACTTCTGAATTAGAAATGTGATCCTTGCAAGCAGTATGAATTACAGGATTATAATTTGTGACATCTGAAGACAGTTTTGGAGAGAATTTTTGGGTGAAGTATGAGAGAGTACAGTGAAGTCCCCAGTGTTCATGTTCTTTTCACACTTGCTTTTTATCTCAACTATTATGAGGTATTTTCACTGTTAGTAGCAGCTGTTACAAGGTGTTCATGCTTTTATACATAAAAATGATGTTGCTTTCATTGTAGATAACACTGGATATATTGGTTGAAATGGGCCACAAAGAATTGAAGGAAATTGGAATTAATGCTTATGGCCATAGGCATAAAATTATTAAAGGAGTTGAAAGACTCATTTCTGGACAGCAAGGTATATACTTGTTTCATATTTAATGTGCTGAGCTAAGCAGAGACAGATGGGTTAGTGTGTCTGTTTATTCTTGCTGAGAGAACTGATGGGTATCCACAGATCAGTGAAAAGGGTTGCTGTTGATCTGCATCCTGATGCAGCTGCTGTGCATTAATAGTGTATGCATGATAACATGTGAGTAGAGGTTATATACACAGATGCTGAAAAAGTTTGATTTGAAACTAAGGAAATTATTTGAGGGATTGCACTTTGACATCTGCAAAAATGTCTGGCTGATAGGAAATCAAAGTAGTTGGTAATCTCTACCTTCCTTTGCAGCTAACTTTGTCATCTCATAAACAGAGTTTTGAAAAAATGGTCTCTTTTAAAAAGAAAAACCTTTACTGGGTTTTCTTTTTAAAATAAATCATCAGCCTAAAAGCAGCTTCTGAAATTGAAGTGTTATATTTACAGGACTTAACCCATACCTCACTCTAAATACTTCTGGAAGTGGAACTATTCTCATAGATCTTTCCACTGAAGATAAGGAATTTCAGTCAGTAGAAGAGGAGGTATGTCTGTCTTTGTAGTATCTCAAGTATGTTTGGTATTTCTACTAAAGAAGCAGATGAAGAATTATAGGTGGACTTTTTAAGAGGACAATAAACATCTTTACGCCTAAGAAAAACTTACATAAGTATACTTCAGATTTCTAACTTTAACTGCACCACTTAAAATCTGCACTCATGACATCCATACTTACTTTCTTAGTTTAATATTGCTTGTAGTATTTTTTGAACTCTGCTGTAACATAGACATTCTATGATACCGATTGCTTGTCACACACAGATTTGTCACTTCCTTCCAAAGTGTCATCATCACACAGAACAAAATTCTGAAGAAACAATACTGTAAATACATGAGTGATAATCTTGAAAAGTAGACCACAGACTATTCAGTATATGATTATCTCCTTTAAAAAGATCGTTTAAAGATCATCTGCTTCCACAAAACCTATCACAGTATACTGTGCATTATTTAACATAGTCATTGCCTAAAAATTACTTGTGTGTTTTTGTTTGGTTGGTTTTTTTTAAAAACAGAATTAGTTCTTTTGATTATTTGACTGTGTGAAGGATGTGTGCTTTGAAAGTGTTCTGAAACAAAATTATCTACCTTAAAATTCTCAATATTCAGATGCAGAGTACTGTCCGAGAGCATAGAGATGGAGGACATGCCGGTGGAGTCTTCAATAGATACAACATCTTAAAGGTAGCATCTTGATGGTTACATTTTTAGAGTTTTGGCTGAAAATAAGATGTCCATAAATGTACATTTGTTGCTTCAGAATGTGGTAAAATGTGCTCTTCTGAGACATGCTCAGGAAAAAAATCTTGACATTTAGATAAAAAGATTATATGGGAAAATTGTTTAGGATTTAATGGTAGTTGAGGAATTTTATAAGAAATTGACATAAAAGAATCTCGCAGAAAATCCTTGAAGAAAAAAGGCAGAAGGTTTTATAGGAAACAGAATAAGGTTTCTGTTGAGGGAACGTCAGAGTTAAAACCAGCAAGAAATGAAAGCAGAACTCTTGAAGCATGGAAGTAGGGATATCTATTTTGGCTTGATTTAACACTAAAGAAGCTTTAAAAGCATACGAAGCTTTCTTAACAGTATCAGTTAGTTTCCCTAGTAGAATTGACATGCTTTTTCTACACACCTAACACTCGACAGATCAAGATCTGTGCTCATCTATGTACTTCTGCAGAGAGGTACATAATTTACTTCCTTTCAGAAGAGTTCTATACGTTTTTATAGAAGACACTCCCTAATTTACTAGATACTTTCTTTACTAGTGTTTTGGCATCAAGCTATTGGGAGAGAATTCTACTCAAGTAGAACTGTGACTGCATCTGCTGAGTTTAACTGAAGTATTGCTTAGCAGAAGTTTTAAATAAATTGATTCTTAATTAAGCACATAACTGTTATTTACTCGTTATGATGTAACAATCGGCTTCTGCAGGATGAATTAAAGAATTTGTGTTTCAGTTCTAATGTGAGCCTTCTTATTTAAGTGGCAATGGAAGTGTACTGTACTACAAGTGCAATAGGTTAAACATGTGTCAAGTAAAGCAGATCAGGTTTTGGTTTCATCACAACTTACATTTTGACTGTTTCAGATTCAGAAAGTATGCAACAAAAAACTATGGGAAAGATACACTCACAGAAGGAAAGAAGTCTCCGAAGAGAATCATAACCATGCCAATGAAAGGATGCTATTTCATGGTGAGATATTGAAATGCACTTTTTTTAACTCAGTTGACCATCAACACTCTTTACTAGAGAGTTTCTACTGGCTCAAGAAAAGTACATTTTCTCGGTGGGAATAAGTTCTAGGTCTTGCATGACTTCTATATGCAAAGTATTGTGTCAGTGGTGCCACATAATGCATTGCATCTTCTGAAATTAGCATCTCAAAAAGATATGACTAAGTTCTAAGTGAAAACGTTTTAGCAGCTGTTAATGGAGATTAATGAGTGTGCCTCCCCTCCTTGGTTAAGTTAATAATCTTCTTTAATTGCCTATGTGACAAAAATGATAAAAGGTAAAACTCTATTTTGCTATGGGCTGTTCAGGGCATTTGTTGTGGGATTTTTTTGTTTTCTTGCTCTTTATAATTTGGTGTGGTTTTGTTCATCATTCCAGAAAAGATAGCTGATCATTAAGAAATCAATGCAAATGGATTGTACACAAATACCTAGTTTGTCCTGACAAGCACATTAAGCAAGTGCCCAGTACATCCCTGCAATGAAACCTATGTAGATCCCATGCGTTACTGTTGGAGGCAGCACTAACTCAATAATTAATTCTTTGCCCAAACTTGTAGATATCTAAATCCTGTCTCTTGATTGTGGTCTGTACCCCTGGAAGAGGAAGCTACATCTAATGGAATGACCAGTATTCTTTGAAGGAGTCTTTTGAGTTAGATAACAAAATTATCCCTGCTACAAAGGAATTAATGCTTTATGAGCATTTCTCTTATTCTCATCTGGAATGTTCTCCATTATATACAGATTGGTCATCTTTACATTGGAAGTTAAAGGCTTTGGATTATATTTACTGTAATTCTCAGCATAACTCTGAAATGCTATGCTCTCTTAGAGCTTTTCTCTTAACAGCGCTTTCATATTAATACATATCGGTACAAAAATCCTTACCAAAAAAATGGCAGGTTTTCTGAAAATTAGAGACTACCAGTTGCCTCAAGATGAAATATCTAACCATTTTGAACAGATTCTTAGATTTTATGCCAGTTCCAAGTAAGTAAATACTAGTTTATGTTTAATGCTTTTTGAATGCAATCTACTTAGCGTTAGGTGGAAGGTGGGATTTGTGTAGCCCTGCATTAAATTGGTTAAAATTAAGCTTTGCCAAAGGCAGAGTAGAGTTACAGAGTCTTTTCCAGCAGCAAGAGCCCTTTCAGACGTTATCCTTTGTAAATCTGTCTGCTACTTAGCAGCTACTGTCATTTGTGTGATACATCTAGCAAATTGGCTGTGTAAAATCTGAGGCCAGAATTTCTGGAGATTTTGCATCCTTGAATATGTAGAAAAATTATACCCAAAAAAAAAAAAAAAAAAAAAAAGCTGGAGTGGATGCTGGAATTGAGACACATACAAAAATCTGCATCCTGTTTTTTTTCAGTATTTTCCTTTTTTTCTGTTAGGCTCCCCATTTGTGAACGCAATCATTCACAAAGGCTTTGATGAGAGACACGCCTATATAGGTGGCATGTTTGGAGCTGGGATTTATTTTGCAGAAAATTCTTCCAAAAGCAATCAGTATGTGTATGGAATTGGAGGTGGCACTGGATGTCCAATTCACAAAGATAGATCTTGTTACGTTTGCCACAGGTAAGTCCTTCAAAAGAATGTGATTTTGCCTTTGTGTAAATGTGTTACAGACCATCAAGTTGGCAGAATATGAAGAAAGATTTGCTTGGTAGTCAAACATCGTCACTCTCTGTATGCTAAACCTAATAGAGACATTCAGAAAACTTGGATATTTAAGTCTTAAAGCAGCATTTAACTATCTTCAGTAAGCAGCATTTAACTATCTTCAGTACGTTTAACCAAACCTTTTGCCCTTAACCTACTCTAAAAATCAGATTTAGATAGCAAAGAGGATCTGCTAGATGCTTCTGTGAAAAATGCAGAAATACGAGGGGTCAGTCTGGGGCCTGTTACAGAGGAAGGAGATTTCTCCTTTCTCAGTGATACTCAGATGCTTTATTTCTTTGAGAAGGTGCTTTATAATGGCCCCCATGTCCCTGCTGCTTCGCACAACTGAAGTACAGATGTGGATTTATGGACTCTCTACCACAAATTAAATCCACTTTTCTGCAGAATAATGGTTATTGTATTGACACCATCACATCCAGAATAAAGTTGCTCTATGAAGTTAATTGTAGTAGCAGAAGTTAATTGTAGTAGTATTTGTCATTTCATCCAGGAGAATTATTTTGTGTCTCCATGTGCTTACTGTTCTACATTGTTGTCACAGGAATAATTTTCATTCTTCCAATTTCCTTCCATGAGTCTTCACTACTTTTCATATTGCTTACTCTTTTCTGGCACTCTCAAGTAAAGAAAATTATCTCCTAGAGTTATAGAGGATGTCAGTCCTCTCATGCTTTCTAAAGTTTTTAGTAGAAGTTCTTTTGGATTGGGGGAGGGGGTGTTTTGAGGGGTTTTCATTTGTCTTGTTGGAAGAGTTAGAAAAGCATAGATTTTGGGTGAGCACAAGGTCTGCAAAAGGGATGAGATAGCATTGCCGTTGTGAAGAAATCTGTGCCCTTTTTCAGGTAACATACTTACAAATGGTAGTATGAGGTATTTTATGTTAACATAGAGTTTGTACCTGGTTTTAATGTTGATTTGGGTGCTAGATGAAAGTCTTTTAGAACACAGGGGAGTTATATTGTTAACTTGAGTAATGGAGGGACATTATGAAACAACTGTTTTCCAAAACCCTATGAAAAGGTTGTGGCAATTTTTGAGTACATTAAGTAAACTGTTTCCAATGATTAAGATAAACATTTCTAAAGGGAACATAACTTTTCATTTAGAAACAACTCCAGAATGTTGTAAACTATAAAGAGGGACTAAAGTGACTCCTCAAGTAAAAGTTTAAAATTACGAGATTATTGTTGTGGAGCTTCACAAGCATTTTGTATTCATCATCCCTTTTCCCTTTTAACACAGGCAATTGCTATTTTGTCGTGTGACGCTGGGCAAGTCTTTCCTGCAGTTCAGTGCTATGAAAATGGCTCATTCTCCCCCAGGGCATCACTCAGTTACTGGGCGACCCAGTGTAAATGGATTGGCATTAGCTGAATATGTCATTTACAGAGGGGAACAGGTAAACAGCTTTTTTGGGTTTTTTTTCCATTGTTTTTGTTTGTTTGTTTTCCTTTTTTTTTAAGCATGTAATATGTTGAGCATTTTTATTACTTCCAAAGTGTTGGGAAAGTTTACTTCCAAAGTTGCAGGTGAAGGGTTCCATATTTCTGAATGCTCCAGGCATTTTGATGTTTTTCCTGTTATTTTTTCCTTTGGCATAAATCCTTTTGTTCTCTATCAAAAACATTCAGAATTTATCCAGAAAATAAAGTCATAATAAAGAATGTGTGTGTCACTCTTTCAGGCTTACCCAGAATACTTGATTACTTACCAGATCATGAAACCTGAAACCGCCACTGAAACTTAAGACATTACTTGTGAGAAACCATCAGACTTTGAATCTGAAGATACCAGTGGCTGCCAGTGTGTTAATTAAAACAAGTTGTCGAAAACCTTTCATCTACAATGTGGTGTGGTAGCAAATATGAACAAAACATACATTTTTGACTTGATAAAGCTTTAATAATGTACAGTATGTTTTTCTAAAATTTCAGAAATGTCCTCTTTTTCAGCACTTTAACAGATACCATTCCAGGCATAAACTGGGGTTTGGCTGTACTAAATTATAAACAAGAGTTGACTTGAGGCAATGGTTTTATACAACACTGCAGTGAAATTCAGCAGAAATTGTGATGCTCTATACAGGAACTCATTTTACTAATAATGTGTTCTTTGAAACACTGCATTTACACTGAATTTCATTTGTAAAATTGTAAATAAGAGCTTTTGTACTAGCCTGGTATTTATTTACATTGCTTTGTAATATAAAGTGTTTTAGATCTGTAACCTTGTACAAAAATTTTCTCCAGATGTTGGTTTGTTCATCTGTGTTTTCTCATGCACAGTAGATTTGAAAAGCCAATTTTTTTCAGGGTTTATCACTTATTTGTAAGGGAGAAAGCAAATTTTATCAGAAGAGGTTTAGAAATATCCAACTTTAGACTGAATACACAAATTATTGTTCTGTATTTTTTATTTATGAAATATACATTCCTGAAAATGATGGGCTAAGAGTAGAATGTTCCAACTCCATACTAGAGTGATTTTCTGACTGCTTCATAGAGTTGCATATTTTATTCCTATAAAATGTCTCTTTTTTTTTTTTTTTTAATTTAACTATAGGTGTAGTTAACCTGTATCCTCACTTCAAGGCTAGTAGACCTTGCAAGTTACAGTTTCAGTAAATTATTTTCTTTGGATGTAGTCAGAAAATTAACCTCAAGGAGGTCTTCCTGGAGTTCCTCTTGCTTACATTTAAGCTGGGAAGTTAAAAATAGTCTGTTCCTAATATGGAGGCAAGCAACCTGGCCTTTTTTTGTATGCTGTTGGTGTCCTGTGGCAGAAATATTAAATACCATCCTGTCATCTCCTGTGTTTCTTCCATGTTAATTTCAAGCTGTAGTTAAAGCAGGTGCGTAGAAGTGTGTTTATCTGCAGTGCTTCTGGCTGAGTGGAACTGGTTGGGGTGCAAGGTTCTGCTCCCTGTGTTCAGCTCATGGGGCAAGGAGTGTTAAGTGGGATGAGGAGCTGAGCTCCTCTACAGCAACAGGTGCCTTCAGCATCCCTGGTAAGACTCATGGGGTGTAGGAACAGTACGAAAGGTACAACCCCCACCCCTATTCAAGTCTCATTCAGGGTTACTGAATGCACCAGTCAGTTCACTTAGCCTTATAGTAGCTCTTTCGTGTACTCTGCTTCGCTTCCATCTGCAGTTTGTACCTACCTATTTAAAATTAAAAAAAAAAAAAAAGGTGTAAATAAAAATTACAGTTCGTTTGGGGTTGAAGTGGTTAGGAGCATATTTTAATTGTTTTTCCTATTTCTACATACAGAACAATGTCCAATAAGACGATTTGTTTCCAGAGCATGTTATCATACCATGATTTTAAATGTAGTGACTGGTCAAGATAATGAAACTGTCTTCTGATGTGTTGGTTATGTGATTATGCTCTATGTAAAAAATATATTGAACCTTATCCAGTTATGTGAGGAATCTGAATAATAAGATTGCATAACTCTTGCAGAAAGTAATATTGGCTATGAGTAAAAAAGGCTTTGATTTTTTTAGATACTTTTCCCAGCATGCTGCCTGTTCCTTAGGTATAGTAATGCTGGAATTGGGTGTCCATACAAAATCTGTTAGGTATGTTTTGAACTTTTTTGTTATTGATGAAATACTTCATTCTCTATGAACGCTCACTTAATGTCTTGTAAAACATTGTGGTATGATAGCATTTTAAGTGGTACCACAATGTTGGTTTTGTCTGTTTGGGGATTTTTTGAGCTGTTGTTTTTTGCATGACATACCTTGCACTTTGAAGATGGAAGCTGTAATGATTTGATAATACTGACTATTGAGGTGAACCTTTAATCTCTTGTGCAATTAGTTCTGCTTTACTCATCTTGAAGTCTCTTTACATGTACTGTATAACATTCCATATCCATTTTAACACTAAATAAATTTAATTCACTGGTTTCCTGGTAACATGAAAGTAATTACAGACCTAGTATGTCAACCCATTTGTTCTAAATGTAAACACGTGCATTACCATAACAAACTACATCATTAGAGGGAAAATGAATTGCATTAAATAGAAAAGCTTTTAATGTGATTGAAGAACTGTAAATGCTGCGGGAACCTGTAGTTTGGTTTACAACTAGCAGCTTTAGCTACCAGCAAAAACGTTATAATACTCCGTCTAGAAGTAATCTTCAACTTGTGCGTTTAAAACTTCATTATGGGGTCCAAAACTGAAAAAGAAAACTTGTCTTATGTTGGGTTTGTAACCTGAAAATTCTTAACCTTGCAAGATAACTGGATAGGTAATAGTATGATACATACGTGAGCAACAACAAAAGTACTGCTTAGATCATTTGTAATATCACAGTAAGCAAATAATTTTATTTCAGTTGACCTACTTACATGGTGTAGTAGGTTTCCAAGCCCAGACTTGCATAGAAAGTTTAGATACGAGCACTAGAGGGCAGGGCAGCAAAAGTTGAGTAGGAGCAAGGGTGATGAAAATCTTTTAAAGTATCTTGCAAGTACAACTTCTAATAAAGTAACTTTTGGAAAATTCCACCAATCTAGGTTCCAAAAAATTAATTTAACTTTCCACTCTGCATTTTTTTTTAAGTTAAGTAACTAATATAAAAAACCTGCTGCAACTAAGCAAATTGAAAATGTTAGGGGGTTTTGCTAGTTCTTAGGAATTAAAAAATAATTTAGCCAGGCTCTTCTGTCCTATGTACTTGAAAAGCTTAAGATTATCCATACATTGTGTGGTCAAGAGGTACCTTGGCCCCAGTTTTGACTGGGAATAACTGTATCGGAGGACATGCCCTGCCTATCTACCCCAATCTTGTCCAGTAAACACCATGTCATGTGTGTACGTGTAGGTGCACACACTCGTTCACTCTATTCAACAAGAAACTGAGAGTGACTTTTCCAGCAAACCACTGTTGTCAGTGAAGGTGCTGCGGCCTAGGAACCATTTTCCTTTCTTTCATTCACCCCCTGACCTTAATATAACAAACCAGTTTTTTGCTGAAAAAAACAAAATCCCACTGGTTGTTTGCCTTCTGCCTTCCAGTGAAGAAGAAAGTGTAAAAGCTTTGTTTGTACTTGTCTCATGCAATGATACAGCAAAAGATCACTGCCTTACCCTCACTGAACTGGAAAAAGCAGACTTACTCCACTTAGTCTGCCCCCTGTGGTTCTTGGAGCTATGATTTTCCTGCACCCATTGAAGTTGCTGTAGGAGGTAGAGGTAGTGTTAGCAAGGGAAGTGCTGTAGTCAAGGGTGTGGGTGGAGGCATGTGCCTTTTTTTTTGCCCTTCTTCAGAAAGCATAAGCAGTGGTGCTGAGAGTGTCAAGGGAGTTCTTCCTTCTGCCTGTGGCTCACTGGATCAGAAAAAGCTGCAGGCAGCCAGAAGAGAATGCAAGATAAAAAGAAAAAGCATGTAGAAGACTGGTTTGAAGTTAACATGTTCTGTCTTCATAGAAAGGGGCAAGGTTGATAACTGAGAAAACACAAGGGGAGATATAATAAAAGAACTGAAAAAAAATCTTAAGGAAGAAAGGTAAGCACTGAAAAGTCACGGTAAGAATAAATAATATAATCATTAAGAATGACCAAGCTGCTGGTGCCACACCAAGATGACATCTGAGTTGAAATGCCAACAAATACTGATATGCAAGCATTGCAGGGATTTCAAAATAGCTCTTGAAAAGAATACATATTTAGGAGGAAAAAGTTGCAGCCAATTCTAAACATTAACCTTAGACCTGGGAAATGGGGTAAGAAAAAGAAATAGAAATTTGGAAACTGAAAACAAATGTCCTGTACGATAGTTCTTTAAAACATTTTTTTTTTTTAATGGATTAATTATCAGAGACAGGCTGAAAATCCACAGTAGATGCCAGTAAATAAAGGTGTGTCACATAAAATTACCTACCTGTGTTCTGTCTAGTGATAGGATGTATATTGCAGGGGGTTGGCGGGGGGGATGTTTAATGCAGCCAAAAAAATTCAAAGGAAGTGGAGCTCAAATGCATCTCCATCTCTAGTCTTGACAAAACAGCTAAATGTTCTTGCCTGCAACTCAAGTGTGTTTCAAATGGGGTCTTCATGGGGGGGCAGACAAGGCAGTTGCAGTGGTTTCTTCCATGGTATACTTCCACCTGGAGTACTCTGTGCAGTTCTGGAGCCCTCAGCACAGGAAGGACGTGGAAGTGTTGGAGCGGGTCCAGAGGAGGGCCACAAAGATGATCAGAGGGCTGGAGCAGCTCTGCTGTGAGGACAGGCTGAGAGAGTTGGGGCTCTTCAGCCTGGAGAAGAGGAGGCTTCAAGGGGACCTGATAGTAGCCTTCCAGTATCTGAAGGGGCCCTACAGGAAGGCTGGGGAAGGATTATTTACAAGGTCCTGCAACGACAGGTCAAGGGGCAATGGGTTTAAACTGGCAGAGGGGAGATTTAGACTAGATGTTAGGAGGAAGTTCTTTACAGTGAGGGTGGTGAGGCACTGGAACAGGTTGTCCAGGGAGGTCGTGGATGCTCCCTCCCTGGAGGTGTTCAAGGCCAGAATGGACGAGGCCTTGAGTAACCTGTACTAGTGGGAGGTGTCCCTGCCTATGGCAGGGGGGTGGAACTTTATGATCCTTGAGGTCCCTTCCAACCTTACCATTCTATGATTCTATGATAGTTGTGTTGTACATGATGCCGTTGCACAGTGCACATGCAGCGATAGAGCTGAAGGAATGCTCACCTACAGTCTTCAAGTTAGGACCATTAAGAGTTTTCAAAAGAGGATAGTAGTATTTGCAAACCTTAATAATTAAATCTAAATTGCTTAAGGAACAAAAGAACATGTGCTGGTACTGAAGAATGTATGACTGAGATTCAATGTAGTTGGGATAGCAGCCTCGTGTCAGCTAATACTGTTTCCAGGTGTAGGTGGTACTTGTGGGAGAGGATTTATGTTGAACAGTGAAACATGGAAGTAGCCTGGGAAACTGCCTTGGAAGTAGTCAGTTGTTTGTTAGGCTAGTGGTGCGTGATTTGATGTTGTCTAGCAGCTCTTCCAAAAGGTCACATTTTTTAGCAATATAATTGGAAGCTTATTTCACAATTAAAATGGTACTTAGTTTTGGTAGGCAGGATTTTGTACTGTCTTGGCAAAGAAGCAGGTAAATAATCAGATAAGTAAATAGGAAAGCAGAAGTATAGATGGTGTTATTTAGTGCAAGGACTCCCAAACCAGGAATCAGAAAAAGAACCTGACTTCAAAATAAAGGGATTAATGGTAAAGGTTATTGTAAGAGAGGAGTGTGAAAACAGACTAGAAGCTGCAAAACACAACTTTTAAGAGAAGAAAGAGTTCTGCTGGGACTAGAACTCTGAATGGAAAACAATTTAGTGCATCGCTAGTAAGATGGATTTTTAAATGTGCAGAACAGACATACCTTAAAAATATGTGCTTTAAAAAAACAAGGGGGAGTGGGGTGGTGGCACTGAACATCTCTGACAGTGGTGGCACGTATGTTAACAGAGAAAATCTGGTCGATGGTGTGCCAGAGGATCAGAAATTGCCTGCACAATATTACAATGTAAGGCAGTGTCAATAAGGACAGAAAAATAGGGAAGAGCGCTGCTCGTAACTGCTGAAGAGTAAGTCTGATTGCTGAACTTCTGAAATAAACTTTGCAGTGAACCTATCTAATGTCCTATTTATATGCACAACATAAGCATTTTAAATATCTTTAAAAACCTCTGAGCATTTGTATCATTAGAATCAGAATGAGATGGAGTGGCAGAATGATAAGCTGGTGCTAGCATATTTCAAGCAATCCTCAATAGTAGTGCTGAGCAGACCAGTCCCAGGGGGAATGCTAATGGAAATAACCCATTATCGATATAGATTAGGACAAAACATATGGAAGCCTACTCTCTTTGTGTAATCGTGTGTTAGACCATATCACAAGGCACTTCTGAATTACTGCCTCCTATTAAAAGCATCCTTAATCAACTATAACTTAACGAGCACCTAATTTTAAATAAAGAAACAAACAAATAGTTACAAAGTGCAAGAAAGAAATAATAGCATGTTCTGACCTGGACCAATGAAAGAAATCTTTCATACTTACTTTAAATCATATAATCAGCTGAGTTGGAAGAGACCTCCAAGATCATCCAGTCCAACCTATAATTAAATTAAATAAAATATATTTAAATGTAAAGATTAATTAAGGGAAATAGTTTAAAACCAGCTTTGGATTTTGTAAAATACATGTAAGTGATGTGTCTGCTGTAGGGAAGTAGTCCAGCAGAAAGAGTGAGTGAGAGCAGGATAACAATTTGCAAGAGATATGAGAACCTTGTACATGTGGCAACTTTTAATAGCAAAGAAGTTGTTCAAAATGTTCAGTAAACAAATCGCTGTGGATTTCTGTCTTCTGAGACTCCCCTCCCCACTCCACAACAAGGCTAACTTTTTACTAAAAGTTTGGCAAAATGCATGAGTTAAATATTTCATATATCAAGGTTTGGTTGTGTTTAATTTTTGAAACGAAGAGAGTAATGGTGTGATGTATGATTAATATTTAAAATATTATTGTGTAGTAGAGTGCATTGTTGTGTATTACAGATGTTTTAGTGCAACATCAATAAATAACATTTTTTTCCTTAAAATAATTTACAAATAATGTTTACTATGTTTCTTTCACTAGACTGATCATACAATACAAATTTTGGGGTGTTTTTACATCTTTAATGTACTTGAAATGCTGTTAAAATCGTGGGGTTAGAAATGCAGACCTACTAGTTTTAGGGTAATTAATTTTTCTCCTATCTGTAACCATGATGAAATCACATGTATTTACCTCAGAATTCACTTATCTTCAGCTTCCCAAACTCAAACATAATTCATTGTCTCCTGGATGTAATTATGGAGATAAAACATACCCAGGATTTCCCAAGCTAAGTCATGAAGTATGTGCTTTATTTTTAAAAGTCACTTTGTTCTGGTTTCTCTGTTTTCACAGCGATTTGTATCTTCTGACCTAGTAGAATTACTTTATTTAACTGTGGCTATGTGAAAAAAAGCCTTCCTTCTTTATCAGTAGTTCTACCTTATACCAAGATCACAACGGGGTTGATGTGTGTGTAATGCTGCTGGGCAAAGGCTGTGCACACATGTTGTTCCGTTGTCCCTGAAATGTATTTCCTTAACTAAGCTCTTGCACATTTGCATCAGGAGGCGTTCGCAGGTAGTTCAGCAAGGTTCAGGTGGCCAGACAATCTACCTCTCTTCCCCGAGTTATACTGAGGGGTCCTTGTCATGTTCTCCATCCTCTAGAGACCCCCACTGTCAGAAATGTCACTAAACAAGGAATGTTGCAGCCTGCATTAACCCTAAAGACTCAGATTCTCATCAGTGGCCATTTGCGCCATCCCTTGTCAAAAGCTTCAGAGATTCGCTCCTGTTAAGGAGCTCAGTGTCTTGGTTCAGAGTCTGCCCTGCTGTAGACTTCTGCACCTGGTCTGAAAAATCACTGAAAGTCTGTTCCATGCAGCTGGAGCTTTGTGACCTAAAATGTTTGAGTGATGCAGATGCACATGACAGGGATACACACATCCTAAGGGAATAACAGTTTCCATGGGGATCTCTGTACTTAGAGGCAGCAGCAGCCAGTATCATTTTTATTGCTGGAAATCCTGAATTCTCTACAAATGTCTCCCTGCAGCATTCTCTATGATTTTGTCTGGTGGTTTTTTTGTTGCAGGGGGGGAGCAGGTTGGTTGGTTGGTTGAGTTTTTTGTTGGTTTTTTTTGTTTGTTTGTTTTGTTTTGTTTTGTTTTTGTTTTTTTCTTTTCAGTGCAATTTGACTTGGAGTTTTGTGACAGTCAGAGAAGCTGAAAGACCTTTTAGTTTCAAGTGAAGGTTATCTGCGTTGCTGCTAGGTACTTCACACAAAAATATCTGCTGTGGCCATTTAATATGCACTCTGTGAAAAAAAAATTACAGAATCATAGAATGGTTTGGGCTGGAAGGGGCCTTTACAGGTCCCCTAGTCAAACTCCTCTGCAGTGAGCAGGAACCACTTCATCTAGCTCAGGTTGCTTGAAGTGTCATCCTACTGAGCTTGAATGTTTCCAGTGATAGGGCTTCTACCACCTCTCTGGGCAACCTGTTTTAGTGTCTCACCACCTTTAGCATAAACAAATTAAAAACAAACAAAATTTTAAAAAACAACCACCACACAATTGGTAATTGTAAACCTTGTATTTGAGAAGGATAAAAAGGAGTACATATTTTTAGAAATCTTTGTGATTTAGAGAACTTTGCTTGCTTTGAAATAGGAAATTCCTGTTCTCAATGTTAAATCCTAAGAGTAAAATCACATTATATAGAAGCTGTTTGCCATTGTAAGTATTTTCAAGTAAATAAGGAGTATCTTCTCTGAGAGAAAAGGAACTATCTCTAGCTTGTATTTATAGTTTAGGATTCAAGAAATTAACCTGAGGAACTTAAACCACTAATTGTTAAGAACACCATAGGTCAATCTGCATGCTAAGGATGTAAATGCATGTGAAATCTGTAGCTCCATATACAGAAAGCTGTGCAAGCCAGACCACCAGTTCTGCCAATCAGTCATTCACGTTTCCCACTGTTTTGCTCTATTGTAGCAAAATGTGAGACGCTGCTCTCAGACCACACAAACAATGCTCTTTATTGGTCTTTACTAAGGCACGATCAGGCGTCTCTGCTGAAACTGCCAGCCTCAAAGAAGAGCTACTGGATGACATCTGGCAGCCTGGCTTTGCTACAGATAGATTTATGAGCTGTGAAAGATGGTCAAATTAACATCTCCTGCATTCTTGATAGGATTAGGGTTTCTGGGACATGCAGTCATTTGCATATTGCCCTGACTTACCACATTAGTATTGTGTTTATGGCTCATTTTAATAGATTTTTTTTCTGGGGGCCTTTCTCCCTATACATCCTACCATTTTTCAGTCATTTCTGGCAGTGATGCAGCTGTGAACAGATCTAAAAGAACTAATACTTCTTGTTCTGGTTTTTTCCATTTACAATCTTAATGCAGAGCATCAGCAGTTGTAATAAGTTCTTTCACTCAAAAAAAAAAAAAGATGCTTTTCACTAGAGATGAGGTCTCAAACACACTAGACTTCTCCAGCCACCTGATTACCCAATTCCAAATTTTAACGCTCACTTTTACTCTGACTTGAAATGCCTTCTCTCTGTAGAGCAAATTACTTTCACTGCAAGTGACGCAGGGTGGAAATATTTTCATTGACCTTATTCAGGAGTTAGCTCTGAATTTCCAACCCTGCACTGGCATCTTAGTTTATATAACTTAAAAGGATTCATCACCTCTGAAAGTCCCACCAGGCTGTTAAGTTACGGACAGGGAAACTACAGGGGCAGAAATGTACACAATCAACAGAGGCAATGAAACATCTGGACAAGCATGGTAGGTGATGATACATATAAAAGGCAGAGCGAGATTATACAGCAGACTATATTCTGGTGGCATTACCTATGTACTCCTAATTTTGTGATGTTATTTTGTTCCTAAGCCATGTTTGCCACTTGGCCATATTAAAAGGAAGAAGGCAACCAGTGCCGGGTGATTCAGCCTCTCACCACCATCATGGTGCTATGAGAAACAGTCAGCAAGAGCCTCTTGGTGGCCCAGGGATGTGTTGTCCCTACGGGTGCCCCCTGCACGTGTCTGGTCCCAGCCCCAGGACTGCCTTGTCTCCCAGAAATGAAAATAGGAGCCTTTATCTCCCTTAACTCTTTAATAATACTTTCTTAAACTAAACTCCTTTTTGTTTCCTGGTGCCATTTGCCTATGACTATACACTGTAAAGTTCCTGGCTCAGAGACATCCATTGAAAGCAACTGTCACGTTACTGCTGCTGGACTAATATAGCTTTTAAAAGCCCCCCAGAAGCTATTAAGATGCCATTGATGTGTACGTGTGTGGCGGAGCCGGGTGCAGGAGAACGTTCATTGGCCCTGCGCTGGGTGGGATGACATCAGGCCCCACTTTCCATAGGGCCCTCAGCTTGCCCCGACGTCTGCTGAGGGCTGCAAGAGAATAGAGCTGAGAGGAGAAAAACCTTCACACTACACCCTCTCAGCTCCAATGAGAACACAGGCAGCTTCAGCTAGGGATAAAAGAACTTTTTTTTTTTTTTTTAAAGAAAGAAAAAAGAAAAACACCCCACAAAAAACAAAAAGAGACTGTAGTCTTGGAGCTGCTATTAATGGGAGATGAATCGCAAGAGACCATTTCAAGCCGGGGGACTTCAGAGTGCAGCATCCCCAAGAGCCATTAGCTCTCAGTGAGAGCTGTGCTGAAGCCCTTTGCTGTCAGGACAGAAGCATGCATATAAATTTTAGACCATTTGTCTTTGAGCAAAGACAAAAGATCAGCTCTAAATCCTCAACATCTTGTCTCAACTAACGTGAAATAACACTCTCTTGTGTGGCTGTCTTGGTACTCTTTTCTCATTAAAAATACTATTTATTCATAATTTTGAAAGGTTTTGCTCTTAAAATTAAAAAAGAGCCAGCAAACGCAGGACTTGAGGCTATTTGTATTCCTGTTAGTACAAATCATGCTGCTGCTGCTGAGGACGGCGACTTTGAGAAGTGCATGGAGCTTACTTTAATTGAAAAGAAGCACAGCTTTAAAAAGTCAGTGATGAGGTTTTCTTCTGCTTTTCACTAACTCTGAGGATGATACATGTGTGTTTTCTAGTTACAAGTGCAGTCTGGAAAGAAGAAATTACTGCAGGATTTTTTTTCTCTTTTTCAACATAGAATTCAAACTATAGACATTTTGGGACATAAAAACCTTCACTTACTCATGAAAGAAAATCTGCTGAATCCACTAATCACACTAAATAGGGGCTCTGGATATAGTAGGTAAAGTGCTTCAAGACCTTTTTTTATTGAATTAATGTGTGCTGAAGTAGATATTACATACAATTTCACATTTTAGGATTTGTATCTCTTTTATTGGATCATGTTTTGTTCCATGTATTTCCTTTGTAAAACAGATATTTTAATTTCAGTGCTTTGTGAACACATTATGAAAAATCGTTTACTTCTGTGCTCACCATGACACTTTCTTCAAACATTTTTTCATTTTATTGTAGTTTGAATAGAATATAAGGTCATGCTAGCGTCTGAAATCGATTACAAATCAGTCCCAAGAAACCTTATTTTATAAGGAGCAATTATTCCTAGGTATCCTGTGAGACATGGAAATATGAATTCGGTTCATACAACAGCTCTGTAATGGGTGTAACATGAGTGGCTGGACTGCATGACACAAGTGCTAGTGTGGTGATGGCACTGTGCACCCAAGCAGACAGCAGACCCCTCTGCACAGGACACATATCACCAGTTTTGTTTGGCTTGTTTGGTTTTTTTCTCCAGTGAAGCATTTGTGTGTTTTCCTGTTTCACTGAGCCCACATAGGCCAACCCTTAGTGTCTGACCCCACCAAGCAGGGCTGCGTGGGAGCCTGAGTGCGTCCGTGGCTGCAGAAGGATCTCTACCGTGGGAAGGCTGGAGCTGACAGTAAAACCAGAGCACGGCAGTCAGGTCATGACGCTATTCAGCCAGCAGGAATGTGAGCTGAGCTCACGCTTCACCTTGCCCCCCTCTCACGCCCTGCTCTCCCTCAGAGAAACATTATTAACCTTCTGAGTGCTTGAAACAAACTGGGCAAAATGTTTGCCTTCCATGAAGTCAGTGCAAACTGTACAGGCACGGCACATACCAAAGAAGTTTAAGCCCCAAACCGCTGAATTATTTCCAAAGCTGTAGGTATTTTATACATGCTTGTACTTAACAGATCCCTTCCATGTAAGGAAAGAGGAGTGTGAGGACTGGGAGAGTTAATCTAAACTCTGTAATGCTGTACAGTTAAAGGCCTCTTTCATTTAACTGTGTTCATGAACTGAGCTTGGAATTCTTAAAAATCCAAATTATTACAAAGGAAGGGGGTTGGTGTTTGGCAAAATGACAATGCCTGCCATTCACTTGCCTCTTATGTTACTTGGCTTTACAGCGAGTCTCAGGATTTGTGACACAAAGCAGAGCCTAGAACACATCAGAGACACAACAGCCACATTCCCTTTTCAAAAAAAAACAGTTTCTCACAAATATCTATAATAATTAAAAGACTTCTCCAGCCTATCTGTGGCCTCAGTTTAGCCAGCTTTTGGAATAAGTAAGATTTATGCACATGACCTCTCTGGTTGTACAGGGCCTCAAGTGCTGGTGCTCAGAGGCAGCACTAAGGGCTCCCATAGAGAGATGGGGAGGAAATATAGATGTCAAAACTTGGGCCTGAAAACCCAGTAGTATCACCCTTGGAGAGGGCGTTGGGGTGCTAGGGGCAGTCTGTGGGCTGGCTGGGACCAAATGCATTGCAATATAAGAGCACTAAGTTTTTGCACTGCTGCACATGTAAATAATAACATATTGCTGAAATATCTCTGTATTCTGTTCTCCTGCTTTATTCCTAGCATCAGGCATTTTCCACATGCAAGTGCTTAGAGCAGAACCCGGGAAAGGGTAGTTTCTGTTGTGTACTGGGACAAAAGACTGAACTGCTGGAAGTCTGGAATCTGCAACCCTAGAGCCATCCCGGGAGCAGCAACCTCAGAGCTGGCAGCTGTGTCAGGAATGTCTGTGCCACCAGTCCCCACATCATGTCTCTCGGCAAGCTCCTCTGGCAATCCCCAACTTTTGTGTTAAGCTTCATGGTCACCCATGTTTCTGGGCAAAACCTTCTGTGGCTTAGTCATTTGAAGGTGTTGTTTTAAAAAAAAATCAACCCCTGTAGACTTCAACATGAATACGTGATGAAGTGTGAATTCAAACTGGCTACCATCTCTACTGAGAAGCCAAGGGAAGGAAAACACTGCTGTGTGTGCAGCAGTGCACAAAGCTGAAATTTTATTATTCCTGAAAACTTCCAAAGAGTTAGAGTGTCCAGAAGATAAAAATTCAATAAATTCATGCTTTTTCTTGAAGACAGACCTAGTACTCTGAATACAGGTTAACTAGCAGCATCCTTGTGATGAAAACCCAGTCTGCAGCTGCAAGTTGGGAAGATGCCCTCTCATTAACTATAACCAGGGCCACCTGCCTCTAGGGTGGGAAAGTTTATCAGCCCTGTGGGGCAGACAGATGAGGCTGTGACTTTGGGTAGCCAGAAGGAACCAGACAGGCCAAGAATCAGAGAAGCGGTGAAGGACTACCACAGCTGCACAGGGAGAGCAGAGGTAAGGCTGGATGCAGAGCGATTATGTGGGCAGATTTCAGTGTCCAAATTAAATCTAGAGGCATGACAAATATGTGTTGTGGTGCAGCTACTGTAAGGCTGTAAAGGAACATACTCCTTTGGAGGTGACGATCTTGACTATAAAGCCTACCTGTGTTTGGTCAACGTAACTGGTGGTGTCAGTTGTCACCTAATGAAGGGAGAGAATAAAAATGTTGAACTAGGAAGCAAAATACCACAGTCTTCATCCCTAAAGGCAAATTTGAGAATCTGGCTGTGGTTTTCCAGCCCCTGGGATCTGCAATACCAAGCATAACAAAGCCTGATTATTTGTTGCCGTTCACCTCTAGACATTGGTGTCATTAATCCCAGCAGATGCAGTGGATGCAGTCTGTTGGGTTGTTGTGTTTCATTACTCGGTGGTGCTACCGGAAAGATTTTGACCTCCTTTAAAAGATCAAAGGAATGAGGTGGTAAAACACAGAGCAAGTGATCCTCTTTCTTCTTCTAGGGCAGAACAATGGATTTGTTCAGAGTTTCTAGTTGGATTTTTTTAAACACAGGGTGATGTGGGTAATCAGATCAGTTGCCATGGTGTTCCACCTTTGCACTGATGGTGCGAAATGAAAGCTCTAATGGCACTGCACAAAGCTGTTGTGGCAGTGCTATGGAAGGGAAACAAAGGTGTGTGGTATTGCAAATTGTCATGCAATGTTGTAGCCAGCAGCCTGCTGTATGTCTTTATGTCTGTTTGTAACGCACTTGCATGAAGGAAAATGAGCTGTAACTTTAAAAAATGTTATGCAGGTTACATACATTGATGCCGATGCCTTTGCATAGTGCTGCTGAAGATTATCCAAGCTACCTACTGTACAGGAGTGTGCCCTGGCACTAAGAGCTGTATGCAACAGTTCAGATAGTCTTAAGAGCCACTGGGTAGATTTTTATTGTTTCTTAGTGACCTTCTCATAACTGTCCTTAAAACCACATAGGAGTTTGCATGTCCTCCCAGTTATGGGGAGACACCTGGGGCTGTGTAGTATCCCTTAAATGTGCCTGGAGTAGCTGAGGAGGGCTGGTTTGCAGAGTGGGGCATACTTGTGGCTGCCCTTTTACCACCCCCCAACCTGCACTGTGACCATGCTCAAGTTTATCTGTGGCACTTGGTATATGAAGCATGCCTGAGGACCGCAAGCATGGTGTTCATAACAAATACTTCTGTATCAGATGCTGAGATTAATAGTGCAAAAGGATGAATTGTGAAGGCATGTATGCACTTACAGAACTACATAAGCAGTGGTTCAAGCACATTATAGTATAGGCTGGGTACTTCTAGAGGCTGGTTGAAGGGGCCACATTTATGACTGGCAATAAGCAGCTCTTTTTGCATAACCTTTATGAATATTCTGTAGTTCAGCTTTTAAAAAGTACTATCAAAACTAACACTGCATCTGTTCTGTTTTATCTGTGGCTTATGATGTTGTTTCAGTGCACTTGTCAGGGATTTGACATTTAATCAGTGGTTCTGTCTCATGTAAGGGAACCATGATGTGTGCTCTGCTGATGCTGGGATAACACTCCTCTAATCAGTCTGCTGATGTACCGAAATGCTCTGGTTCAGGATTATTGTATGAGAAGCAGCCTTCTGAGTGACTGCAGGGGCAGTGTTGAGATATCTCTAACAATTAAATTAATGTAAACCCTAGTCAAACACTTCTCCACAGACAGCTATTGTTCCAGTTTCTGCACAAGTGACTTCCCAGGAGCTTCTTTTTTATGAATGAAAGGGCTAAGTCCTTCCCACAGTTGCCTCAGGTGCAGCCTGTTTTCTGCACAGCCGCAGTGGGGCAGAGGAGCTGTTGATATGCAGTCAGGTATGGGCTGTTCTTAGATTTTGAGAATCTGAATGGTTTGTGTCTGAAGGAGAGAAATTAGGACTGAGGAAAACCTGATTTTTTTTCTTTACAAAATGTACCACAGAGATGTGCTTCAGAAAATTGGTAAAACAATTTGACATCTCAGCTCACTCTTCCCCTTTGGTACTTCAGTGTTTGCCCACTTCAACGCTTTGTCCCTCTAAATGTGACCATAGCTTTAGTCATTGCTCATTAGCTAGATGAGATGCCGTTTGACCATCAGAGGTCATCCACTCCATGGAAACATTACAGAACTGGCCCATTTAGCTTGTGAAATCTTTGTGAGCAACTAAGTTTTTTTTTCCTAGGAGTTATTGTTTACCGAAGTGTTTCTTATTTTGATAAACTGCCCAACTAGAAAACCAGACACTTTTAAGTGCAACTTTAACCTTTAGGTTTACAGAAACAGTTTTGTGGGAGGGTACAGCTCTGTCTCAATGTCTGTCCTTCGAAAACTGTAATGCACTCAAACACATGAACTGTCCCTGGGCTCTCTTCACCACTGTTAGCTGATAGATGTCACGCGTGATACTCAGCAAGTGTAACGGTGCTGCAGGTACTACCGGGCTTTAACGAGAAAAGAGTTATGTGTTTTGTTATAAAATAGTTACCACTTTATTGGAGAGGTAAAGGGGAAAGCTGACAAAGTGGAGGGTCAGTGATGGCAGGCAGGTGGGGCCAGTCAAAGCTAGGAGGACGGACCCGCACAGCTAAGTCGTGGTCCAGGGCAGAAGCGGTCGCGCTGCCTCCTGGCGGGCCGAGTGGCTCAACCCTCCCAGAAGCCGACGAAGAAGCTGCACAGAGAGTGCCACCGCTCGGCACAGTAGCTCTCCGCTGGGTCCGCCGTGGGCTCCGCAGTGGTGGCCGGTGGTGAGGACCCGAGGCCGGAACCCGGCAGCAGGCGGAGCTGCGCCTCGGGCGGCCCTTGGCCCGGTCCGCAGAGGCGGGCGCTGAGCGGGCCGCCAGCTGCGCAGGGATGCTGCCGTCGCCGAAGCCGGCCCAGGATCTGCCGCCAGTACTGCCGGCTTCGGGCGCCGTAGGCGGGGCAGCGCCGCGGCTCCCCGCGGTAAGCGCAGCTCTGCGACGCCCCGCCGCCCACTGGCGGCCGGCACCTCAGCCGTAGCTCGCTGGTCCCCGCCGCTGAGTGAAGCTCCCAGCTGCAGCGATGCTGCTCCGGCGTTAAGAACCTGCCCTTGCGCGCCGTCTCCTCCGCCTCCCGGCCCACCCTGGCGGCGGCCCCCAGAGCTGCCAGGGTTAGCAGAGCCAGGGGCAGCCTCATCTTGTCTGCGCTGCGGGAGCCTCCTCCGGTGCCTTAAAGACGGAGCGTCCAGGGGCGAGTCCCGCCTGCTCGCCGCATCCTCCACGCCCTGCGGAGACACGGACGGTGGCGAAACCGTTCCCCAGCTGCTCCCTCCCGCTGCCCGCCGCGGAGGGAGCACAGTCCCTGTGTCGCGCCGAGCTGAGCCGGGTGATATTTGTTTTCGGCAGAGGGACGCAAAGTGGGCTTGTCCCTCCTGGGTCGGAACCCCGGGGCTTTTCGTTGCTTTTAGCTTGTTTCTCTCTGTCTCCGGACCACCGATAGCGGCGGGGCACCGAAACCACCCCAGCCAGGAAGCTGTAAACCCGGTGCAGCGTGAGCCGGGAGTCAGCACCTGCTAGCTGTGGCATCAAAGTACGGAGCGCTCGTCGCTCGCAGTCAGACCCAGCTGCAGGCAAACTGTTCCCCGAGACCCCCGCTGTTTTGCCCTGAACCCAGTTTTCCCCACCAGTTTCCCTCTCGCACCCTTTTATTTCCCTCTGTATCCCGAGGGCACTCACGCTGCGCTGCGGGGTGGTTTGCGGTGCCCGGGGCCAGGCGTACGCGGCGCTCTGCGCTCCTCTACTGCCGGCAACGGGGCCGGGCACGGGTATTATCAATGGCCGGGGGCTGCCCCCCCCCCGACGCCC
>VWZE01004463.1:331864-347705 GCA_013396675.1 Eubucco bourcierii
CGGGGACAGTCTCTGTGCCCCGACTACATCGACTTGCGGGAAGTTTCCCGAACCCTCCCTAACCGTTTGTTCAAGGAACCTGCACGCTGGCGCCACAAAATCCTTGGGAGCGGGGTACGGAGAGCCTCCTTTCGAGAGGGATGAGAATCGCTTTGCAATTGGTGCACTTAGATCATGAAAGGGATTCTCATTTCAGAAGAGAAATACCAGAGTGGCTTATTCTAGGATAGTTATTTAATTATTCATGCGGAGATAGGCTTCTTTATAGGAAGGATGCGTTTTTAAAAGTGCCAGAAGTTTCAAGAAAATGTAGATGTGATCTTTGTTACGGCAGTTTCAGAAATTTCTGCTCGAAACTAGGCTCTCAAAATCCCCAAATCCTTCAGTTTCGTGGGTGGTTGTGTACTTTGCACGTCTATTCCAAACTACTTAGCGTTCTGACCCTCTTGCTAAACTCGAAGACAGCTCCTCGCGGCGTCCGCAGTAGCGCATCAGCAGGGGTGCGTCCCCGCTCAGCGCTCCGAGCCCAGCGCCACACGGCAGAGCCACTCCTCTTCAAAGGTACTTGCAGGGGAAGTTCAGGCTGTCCTCTGAGCTGTCACAGGCTTTTAGAAAGATTATTACTGAACTTTCAATATAGATACGCTCCCCTCCCTCAAGTACATTTGTACCCTATATTTACGCTGATGTAAAGAGAGGTTATTCGGACCTTTATACTGTTGGCCTAACGTAGTGGTTGAACTGAAGCTAGTCTGAAGCAGGCAGAGCTGCAGTTTCCCTGGTACACAGGGAAACCTCATGACGGTGAGGCCAAAATGCCTTTGCACAGCAAGTTGCTGTAAAGAGGACTGACTGGCCAGATGATATCTACTCTAGGCTTTCTTTTTGTGTCATCCCTCTCTTACAGTGACTTATGGTAGGGTAAAGTTGGGCAAAGATCCCAAGCATGCCTTAGTTACACATGGATATTTGGGGTTCTAGTGTCCCTCTAATCTTTCTTCATGGGACAATTTTGGACAGGTATTGTTTGGTGGAACTCAGTGGTGGAGAGAGACTCGTGTTGACTGATTTATCCTTCTGTGCAGTAAACTCTATAAGGGAAAGACTTCTGCTGAGATGAGAGCATGACTACTGGAGAAGAGGTGGGCTGCAAAGTCCTTTCACCAGTTGGGGGGAGGCACACTTTTCAGATCAGTCTCCCATATAGGAAATTGGAAGGTTACCTGCATTTCATACTTAGAGATTTTTCTAGCTCTCCCTAGTTCGTTGGGAGTGAGGAGACCGAGGGAGAGAGCATCACGAGAAGTTGCATAGACAATAAACCATGGGAGAGGGTTTACAACCAAGAATCTCAAGTCGAAGCTGGTATCTACTGTTCTGCAGTCACATACATAGCTATCTCTGAAAGACCTTTAAGGCAAAGCAGGCCATTAACTGCATGGCTTTTTGTTTGGCATGTGGCATGATGGATTGTGTAAATTCCTTTCATGGCTGCTGAGGGCTTTCCATGGGCTCTAGGAGGAATCTTGGCATCTAACTTAGGGCTATGGGTAACATGAGACATCATAAAGAACTGCATTGTGACTTTAAAACCCTTCTGTGGCACCAGGGTGCATAAGGCACATCATGTGCCTTAGCTTAATAGTCCATCAAATTTCAGAGCTACATGAGTATGCTAAGTTCTGACCACCTAGAATTGCTGTATATTATACTGAAATCCTTGTCCCTTCTCCACATTCTTGATGTTATTCATGCAGTGTGAAACAGAATAATTTAATATGTTCGAGACCACTTTTATAGCAGGATATCCTAACTCTGTCAGGTTTTAAGAGAAATATTATTAGGTATTTTCATGAATCACAGAAACATTCTGGTTGGAAAAGACCCTCAGGATCACTAAGTCCAACTGATAACCCTGCTCTACAAGGTTCACCCTAAATCATATCCCCAAGCACCACATCCAAACAACTTTTAAACACATACAGGGCTAGTGATTCAACTACCTCCCTGGGCAGCCCATTCCAATGCCTGACCACTCTTGCTGGGAAAACATTGTTCCTTATATCTAGTCTAAACCTACCCAGTTATAGCTTGAGGCCATTCATTCTTGTTTTATCACTAATTACCTGTGAAAAGAGACCAGCACCAACCTCTCCACAACATCCTTTCAGGTAGCTGTAGAGAGTGATGAGGTCTTCCCTTAGCCTCCTTTTTCCAGACTAAACAGCCCCAGCTCCCTCAGTCACTTTTCATAAGATTTATTCTCCACTCGCTTCACCAACTTCGTTGCCCTCCTCTGCACTCACTCCAGCGCCTCCAATTTACTATTGAATTGAGGTGCCCCAAACTGTTTTGCTGTTAGACATTTTGGACAGTTTAAATGTCATGCAAGTTCTTACTGTCCAGGAACTAAGAGAAGAGGAATCAGAATGAAATTCTATCCTTCTCAATTTTCTTCACTGTGTTCTTCACATACCTATATTTATAGGTGGGTTTTCTTCCGTGATTGTGACTCATCTTTTGTCATAAAACAGATGATAGTCTTCAATACTTATTGCTTCTGTATTAATTTTCCTGCATATGCTATAGTCTTATCTCTTGGTTTTGATGGAGATATGCTTGGGGTGGGGAAATTATTCTTACATTGATAAAATAGCTATATCCTGTTGTACTGTTTTTGCAGTTAGAATAATCTAGTTAGTCTGTGTTGCTGCTGTACCTGGGTTTTTGGCTTCTCTTTCCTTACACTCTGCAGAGAGTGTGAAACTAATCTGAGGACTTAATGACCCTGTCCATCTAAAGTAAATGAAATAAAGAACGTGCTTACTGTGTGACTCCTGCAAGGAGAACAAACTGGAAGGAATTACAATGTACCAAGTTAGATTGCAATTTGGGTTCCAATACAGATTCTAATAGAAATTCAATGTGAACACTCATAGGAACAGACTAAACAATGGGACTCAGCTCAATGGAGAGAAGGCACAGGTCTGAAACATCTGCACAAATCAAAGGTGATGGAAGCTAAGTAATGTATCTGCAGAAATGCATGTATCATGAGCTGAATGTGAGGTAGTTGTCATGCAACCGAGAAGAACACAGACGTGCAAAAATTAAGTATATAATCTATAAAATGTAGAGCATGAGTTAAAGCCAGGCTTTTACTTGGACACTGTATCCCCCTGGACTGACCTGCAGAAGAGCAACAAGTATATCACGAACCTAAAGAGCCTGATTTATGATCAAGCAATGGGCTTGTTAACCTGAAACAGGGAACTAAGATGACAAATGTGGCAATAGCAAAAATTCAATCACTGCTTAAAACTGTCTCACTCTTGCACATCTTTCTTTTTCAGAACTCCAGACTATAGCATTAATCATACTTTTCACTGGCCTATGAAGATATGATCTTGGTGAATTTTAACTGAACCAACAAAACTACTGGCCACTTAGCCCAGATCAGAAGTGTTGTACAGGAAACTGAAATTAGGGCTTTGGCTTCAGAGCTCTGAGTTTTGAAAATTCAGTTGTGTTAACCTTTTTTTTTTTTTTTTTTTTTTTTTTTTTTTTTTTAATTCTCCATTCACCGTGAAACACAATACTTGCTTCTCTTATGCTAGCTTCAGGATTGCAGCAACGATTGATAATAATTGCAAGAATATTATTTCTTTACAAGTGGAAAGTAGCCACAGTCTCCAGCCCTGTCATTATGAACTCCTTTTCAGGGAAGTGGGTAGTGTAAAGAACATTGATTCATAAACCTAAATAGTTTAAAATACACAATACAAGCATAACTGTGTTTAATCTACTTGTCTGAACTATCAGTCTTCTTACTTCTTGTTACTGGCTCAAGAGAATAAAACCATATTTAATGTGATAATAAGTATTGTCTACAGGGAGATTGTCTTAATTACCTGGTTTGTTCAAGACAAGATTTGCATGGTGTGAAGGACAAAGTGGTGGCTGAAAAAAAAAAAAAAATGCAGAGACAGATATCTCAGTGTGGGCTTGAAGCAGAATAAAATATTACCTTACATTGTGAAAGTACCCAACAATCTCATTCACACCTGTTATGCATCTCAGAAATTAGGGTGTTGCATACTTATTTGCTTTACTGGTCAGGTTGTCTAATGCTTCATGTCTGGTGATGCTGATGAAGACAGCTGTAAGGTCCTTCACTCTGAGCTGGAAAGCAAAGTTGTGAAACATTTTCATTTTCCCTTCTTCCATCACTGGCAAATAAGGTGGCAAATAGGCATGACTACTGAAAAGTTTTGTAAGATCATTTCCAGATTAATATACTGTTATCACTGGTGACTTGCAGGTAGTGGAAATTCTGGAGGTTGCATCCTGTTTCCAATAGTACAGAAGGAACAAAGTCAAACAAGAATTTCCTTGCTGTGACGGTTTGGGAGTTCCCCCACACACACACTTTGTAAAATGACCCAGACTAGAACTCAGCCGGCTGGAAGTTAAGGAATGAAACTCTATTTACAGCTCAGCACAATGTACAAACAGAGATATAGACAGAATATTTGCAGAAATATACAAGTTAAAAGGTAATACAGAAACACAACTCCCCTCCCAGAAATCAGAGACCCCAGGAGGGGCTCCCAACCACCCTTCCACCTTCTCCCCACCCCTGTACCTTACCCCAAGGTTTGCCTTACGTGCAAGGTAAATTAGGAGGATCGGCCAAGGGGGTTAGAAGAAAAGTGGTTAGTGAGGATTAATCAGCAGAGGAGTCAGAGCCCAGAAACTGCTACATCGCCCCAACAGCTGCTGCTCCAGCAAGAACCAGAGAGAGACTGACTTATCTATTGTTTTGGTTATTGTTCCCAAACAATTTCTTAGCAAGCCTATGAGTGAAGTAGACATCACTATGTTTTCCTTTCACAGCCTATAGTATAATTTTCTCTATTAAAATATCCCAATTAGCCTCAAACCAGCACACTTGCACAAATTTTCTTTTATAGATCTGGTTTAAGGACTTCTTTTGGGTCAGACTGATGCCTCTGTCTGGAATTTTTTGTATACTTGAGTGTTGGTTCTCTCCTTCACAGCCAATAAAGTTCCAACAAAATTCAATCCAACCCAACCTTTAATTCAAAGGATGGCTTTCTTCAAAATGATAGAAAAATTAAAGAAACTGCATAGTATTGATCAGAGATTAGCAGATTTACGACCTAGTTTCTCCTGCTGCAGAATCTGTTTGAAACCATCTTAATGCCCATACTTTGGTCAGTAAACCACAATTGGAAGCCAGGCCATTGAAGGGCAATTCAGAGTCATGCTACAATGCAGTTTCTCCTCAATTTTATTTTCTTTAACATTAAACGCTCCACATGTGTTCCACCATCTTTTCTGTCTCTCATTCCCTGCACTTTTTTTCACTGGTGTGAGTCGTTCACCTTTTGTGTTCTCCAATGTCATGTTCTTATGACTGGTGTTCAGGAAATCCTTAGTGATTTGAGTTTTTGACAGTGATTCCCTTTGTTCCTAGGAACTGTGTATATTCTTTTCTTTCTTTGACTTGCATATTCTCCATCCAGGCAGTTGTATTTCTGGTTAGAGAGATGTAACTTTTACGCTGACTTTTCTAAGAATGTAACTTTCGCATTTAAAATGCCACCTATCAAATTATTTCTTTTATAAGCTGCCTTCTACTGCAAGGATGTTCCTTTTTCAGTTGTGTAAAGTTTACCATGCTTTTTTCATCTTCATAAACAATTCTAGATTTTTTTTTCCTTTTTAATTTCTGTTTCTCAAATGTTTATCAAAGACTCGTTGTTGTCTCCTTCCACAGAGAACCCACATGACCACTATTTCCTACCTTCATCCTTCATTGTATGCAATTGACTGCCCTCAGCATTGACAGTGCCCCTTGTTGAGCTCAGTATGGGAGCTGCTGAAACACCCATGATTCTCTCTCGTGAGTGCCACTCCATGATTCTCTGTCAGCTGATCAAAATTTTAAGTCTTGTGAAAGGCTGAACTTCAACTTTGCCTTCTCCATTCTTTTAAACTTGTTCAAATTAAATCAAACTCTGGCTTCTAATACTGAAGGAAATCACAGAAATAATGTATTGCAGCTAGTACCAAGCAGAGGACTTCATTAGACTAAAAGACTGTTTCCTTTCCTGTGGCTGGTATTTCTGCAGTTGATTTAACAAAATAGAATGTATTTCTCATTCTGACAACACTCATACAGACCTGTATCTAATTAAAATAACATACAAGTATTGAAGAACGAAAATGAGCTGCCTTTTTAAATTGGTCTTGTCCACTTGGATTCCCCCCACACTCTCTGTTTATATCTATTTAATCTTCATATATCTAGAAAAGTTAACAAATTCATCTTAGAACTATTTCTTCATTGCCTTTCACAATGGCCAACATATTACTTCATCATTTAAGTGAGAAGAGTAGCTAAGGGGGGGGCGGGGGGATGTATGGAGATAAAATGATGCAGGTGATCAGCTATTAAAATGTTACCAGAGAATGCCTGTATCAGATGGCATGAGAGTATTTTTATTCAAGAAGAAGCAGTCATGGCATGAGGGTAGCAGATGGATGATAATGCGAAAACTGTTACTGCAGCATGGACCCTGTTCACCATGTGTGGGCAGAATTGTGTTGCACAGATCTCGGAGAAAATTCAGAGGAGGAGATTGCTTCTTATTTCTATTCTTTTTGCGGAATGGGGGAGCATTTCACATTCTGAAAATATAAGTTTTGAAGGTTTCATGAGCAAAATGTAGCTGCAGAGCTTTTCAAAAAGGGAACAAATTCTTATTCGGCATGCGAGTTGTAAAGAGAAGACTGATTTCTTTAAAAGATATTAAATGCCTTGTGGTTTGAGTAAAAAACTTCAGTTAAAAATTCCAGAAAAAACCTAAATGAGAAATTTATAAAGGTGCACAATAAACCAAGCTCATATGTTTATTTTTTGTTTGGGGTTTGTTTTTTTTTTAATTAATAGAAATAGTTGTGGGGTTTTTTTCCCTGAAGGAAAACGTAAGATGGATAATCCTTAATTGAACAACATATCTCATCTGACCTGGAGCATGCTTAGGCCTTTAACTCTCCAGGTGTTGAGTTTATTTGGGAGATTAACTCACCAATTGAAAGCTGGAGATTGTTTTTTCCATAGTGTGACCTGGTATGTAAATGTCAGAGAGAATTATGAAAGACATAAAAGGTGGACATTTTTGTGTTTAAAAAAAAAACAAAGAAAAAAAGCCCAAAAAACCAACCAAAAAATGAAACAACTGGGAAACCCCCCCCCCAAAAAAAAACCCCACAATATTTCTAATGGTTTATATTTATTTCTATATTGTGCTTTCATGTAAAAATCTGAAGCAGTGAGGAGAGCACTGGTGTATTAGACAGTAGTATACCATAAAATTAACCTTGTCCTACAAAGTAAAGTGATTATAGGGCAGAAATCCACAGACTATGCAAGCCCAACTATACTGTGACAACATCTGATGCATGGCTTTTGTATTATAAAATTAGAAGCAGTTTGGTACTGTGTTTTGGAAGCAGAAATATACGAAGCGTAAGTATTTTTAAAAAGGCACCATTTAAAAAAAAAAAAAGAAACATCAATAAAAAAGAGAACTAAGAACCTAGTATCAAAAAAAAGGAGCTGCAGGGCATATTTCTTACTTCTGTGTGTGTTTGCCTTGACACTATGCATGCCACCAAGTTTCCAAAAGAGTGCTTTCTGGTTTGATAAAAATGTGCATCCTATTACCAAGCATTTGCTGCAGGCAGTTTTTCAAGCAGTTATGGCTTCTTTTTTTTTTTTTGTCTCTGAGTTAGAAAATATGGTATTTCATTCCTGTGGTAGAAGATACAAAATAATCTGCCCATTAAAGCAAAAAATAAACACTGCACTTGTACATTTTTACTTATCAGTTTTATTGTTTTAGATTACTGCTGTTAACTCTTGGGTCTGAATACCTAAAAGCCCAGGTGCACATCAGCTTCTGTGAGTTCTGCCAAGTTGTAGTCCTAAGATGTCTATGAAAGGCTTCTAGCACCTGTGCACAACTTCAAGTAGGTAGCTGTGGAAAGTAAGGAAGTGATAACAGAATTTGTACACAAAACATTTTTCTCTTCACATGCAATAGCTGCTGTTCGGCCTAAAGAATACAATTACTTTCCCCATTGCACTGCTGCTCTTAGTATGTACCAAGATTATCAAAGCAGGACAGAATTGGACAACTGATAAACTGAAGTTCGAGAGTGATTTGAGTAGTTCTTAAGAGGGGATTTTCTCCTCAGTTTAGAAAGAAAAAAAAAATAATCACAAAACTAAAAAACTTAGTTAGACCTCTGCTAGTGCTTCCGAGTTGTGGAGAAGCTAGTTCATTTATCCCCTCTGCTTTGAAAGGAAGGAAATAGCTATTATTGTTGGGGTACATAGAGCAAAACTGAAATGCAGGTAGAACGTATTCCAATCCCTAAATCAGGCATGTCAGAAACCCAGGCACCTTGACAGCCAGACAAGCGTGTCCTACTGGAGGTGTTGTCTGGTTCTGGATGTATTCAAAGGGGGAGGAAACAAAAAACAAAACACACACACACACACACACACAAAAAACCGAAAGAAGATTTGCCCTGACATGCCACTGCTGTCCCTGGGCTGCAGCCCATCATTCCCTGTACTGTGTGGGGGACTACATTGCTGGGTGACCACTGAGAGACTTTAAGCAGGACCTGGGATTTAAGCCTGGAAGAGATCACTATTTGGGGTCTACATTTTAAACTTTTTTAAGACGTGTTTTTCTGAAATAAGTGTTTTCATTGTGGACCAAGTGCATCCAAAATAAAGTTCCTCATTCAAGATAGGAGACAGATGTGCAGAGTACTAGTTCAGGTTGTTTAGGGGTTGTTTTCCCCCTCACTTACCACATGTGATACCCTTTCTGGGTCTTCTGCTTCTAAAATCCTATAGCCTAGGTCAGGATATGAAGTTAATGAGGAAAATTGTTTGTTTCACTGAAAACGTACTATAGCTGAGGCTGAAAGATTGTGATGAGCATTTCCTGAATGGAAATGTATGATTTTCCCCAAACAATACTCAAATATTAGTGTCAATACTCAGTAGGATTAACCAACATGACAATTTCCCCCTGTACTGCTGTTTTGCTTTGAAGGTTTTGGTTTTCTTTTTTTTATTTGGGATTAGATTTCATTCATCTTCACACAGTATATTTCCCAGAAATTACTCTCAACTGCAGGGGAGGTGGTATCTCGTAGCAACACCTAGGTGGGGGAAAATAATAGCTGGAAACATATGACTTGAGGCATTGTTTGAACTTGGCTTGAGCCATCCCCAAAATTACAGATTACAGCTTTATACAGTAAGACAGTAAACAACAACTGAAGTTCAGCAAGACATTTACAATTCAAATTTTTTTGCCTGCCTGGCTTGCTTGTCTCAAACTTGGGCTTAAAGTCATAAAGATTATTCAGAAGTTAAGTACAATGTTTTGCCTAATAAAAAGGCCAAGGAAGCACATATATAACCAGCTATCACGTGCTATCTGGATGTAAAAGTGACAGCAGTAATGAGCAGTGACCTGTGCTTCAACTAACATCAGTTTGAGTTGTGAGATACTAGTACAGCACAAAAGGCATCGTGCTTTATGTCTATTCCTGTGTCCCTGGACCTGCCCCAGATGTGCTAAGATGATGCCTCTGAGGATCATCATAGTGGCTTTTTGCCTCATGTCAAGGAAATAGCCTGGAGAAGAGGAGGCTCAGTGAGTGGGACCTTCTTGCTATCTACAACTACCTGAAAGGAGGTTGTAGCCAAGTGGATATTGGCCTCTTCTCAGGCAACCAGTGACAGAACAAGGGAATGCGGTTTCAAGCTGCATCAGGGGAGGTTTAGGCTGGATGTTAGGAGGAAGATCTTCATAGAAAGAGTGATTGGCATTGGAATGGGCTGCCCAGGGAGGTGGTGAAGTCTCTGTCCCTGGAGGTGTTTAAAAAGAGACTGGATGTGGCACTCGGTGCTATGATTTACTTGATTAGATAATGTTGGGTAATAAGTTGGACTTGATGATCTCAAAAGATCTTTTCCAACCTGACTGATTTTGTGAAAAGGCTCTTACTGCAAACATCTTTGGAGTCACTTCATACTCTTTCAGTGACATAAGTTGTCAGCAGCATAGGGAAAAATCATCCCCTTTTTGAAAGAAGCTTGCAGTAACTGTTGTGTCCCCAAAATACCCTGTCACTGCCAGTAATAGCTATTGTGTATGTTCTGCTTTCTTGTGCCTTGTACGTGCATGCTTTCTGAAGATAGTTAGGCATCTATCTTGAAAGTTTTCTATCTTAATACCTATTGAAATCTAGCCTTAAAAGATTCTTGAAATAAATCAGGTTGACAGAACTTGTATTGCAGTTTCATCAATAAAAGCTGCCTTTTGTGCTCAGGAAGAGTCTTCATATGGGTAAAATGCTGTTAAAATGCTGTTAAAATGCAGCTGGGTGGTCAGGCTGGCCCTGTTTTGAGTATCTGTGGTCAATGATAAAGTGTTAAGAGAAAATAGGGAGGTTAACGGTATGCATCTGGAAATGAAAAGTGAGAAAGGAAGCAAAAGCAGAAGTACAGAACCATGTAGGTTAGAAAAGACCTTTGAAATTGAACTCAACTGTTAATCTAGCACAGTCAAGAATGTTGCTGACCCATATCACTAAGCACCACACTGACCCATCTTTGCCTCCAGGGATGGTGATCCTCGATCACTTCTCTGGGCAGCCTGATCCAGTACTTGACAATCCTTTCAGTGAAGAAATTTTCACTAATGTTCAATCCAAACTTTCCCTGGCACATCTTGAGGTTGTTTCTTCTTGTCCTATCACTTAGTACTTGAGAGAAGAGATCCATCTTCACCTCGCTGCAACCTCCTTTCAGATAGTTGAGAGCAAGAATGTCTCTCTTGAGCCTCCTCTTTCTGTAAGCTAAACGACCCCAGTTCCCTCAGCTGCTACTCATAGCATCTGTTCTCCAGACCATTCACCAGTTTTGTTGCCCTTCTCTGGACATGCTCCAGCATCTCAGCGTCCTTTTTGTAGTAAGGAACTGTAATGGGTTGAGTTGAAACTGCTGATGTTCATTCAATACCATGATGCTGTAATGCCAGCTTCAAAATGAAAGCCCTGGCCGGACCAAAGCGTCATGGGGCTTGAAGTTCACATTGCAACAGGAGAAGCTTCCTATTCTGATTGCTACTTTCAGCTTCCAAGTTTGGGTGTTAGCTTGTTGGCTTGTGGTTTTGGTGGTGGTTTTTTTTTTTGTTTTGGTTTTGGGGCTCGGTGGTGTTTTGTTTTTTTTTCTGCTGTGCTGGCTGCTGTGTGCTTAGGTGAGGGGAAACTCTTGTATTGCTGACTTCTGCTGCTGCTTCTGCTTTTGCTAAGGTAACTGTATAGCGTAGCTCATTATATCCTTTATCTCAGCTCAGAGGTTTGTTTTTTTCTGTTACTTTCCCTCCCTTCTGTGTATGGGAGAGGCTTGCTTGTGAGTGTGAGCTGTGGTAACCTGGGATAGAGACCCAAAACAGTACTCGAGGTGCAGCCTCACCAGTGCACGGGAGCATAACTTCCCTGCTCCTGCTGACCATGCTGTTCCTGCTGCATACCAGGATCACTATTACCTTTTTAAAACTGTTTGAAAGGAGAATATCACACTGAAGGACCATCTGCGTAAATACAACAGCAAATACAGGTTTTGTTGATGGCACTTACCTAACAATTTGATTTCTGAAGGATTCTGCTCTTCCAAGCTTCTGAGTAAATGCTGTGAAGATGCAGGACAGCACTGTCAGTCACACAGAAAAAGAGGGCTCAGCTACAGGCCCAGCACACTAGTGCCTTACAACACTCTGTGAACTGAATGGCTACCACAGCAGGAATAGACACTATCAGAAGTAATGCAGCCACTGTGCTGCATGAAAGGATGAGTAGAGCACCACAGGGATGTTCCCAAGTGCAGTGCCCTGGGAATAGGACAGGCTTTTGAGAATATGGGCAAATACTTTCCTTTTTTTACGGAAGTCCACCTAGCAGAGCAGAGGATTTCTTCTGACCATTGCTTTGAGTGTGAAAGGCTTAATAGCAGGAGTGACCATAGGCAGAGGGCTTTCCGGTCACAGGATGTAAGAGATTGGAAAGGACCCAAAGAGATAGAGTCCAACCTCCCTGCCAGAGCAGAACCATACAACCTAGCTCAGGTCACAGAGGAATGCATTTAGATGGGCCTTGAAAATCTCCAGAGAAGGAGATTCCACAGTGTCTCTGGGGAGCCTGAGCACACTTACAGTAAAGAAGTTCTCCCTTGTGTTGAGGTGGAACCTCCTGTGCTGCAGCTTACACTCATTGCTCCTTGTCCTATCACAGGGTGTCCCCCACTCCTGACACCCTCGCCCTCAGATATTTATAAACATTTATTAAATTCCCTCCTAGTCTTCTCTTAAACAGACTAAAAAGCCTCAGGTCCCTCAGCCTCTCCTCATAAGGCAGTGCTCCAGTCCCCTGATCATCCTTGTAGCCCTCTGCTAGTGCACATACTCTTTTAAGCTGTTGAAGAGCTTTACACTCAAGGCTGGCAGCACTCTGAGAAGGTATCAGTGTGGTGCTATTGTAATTCATGGTTCATAAGTACTAAAGGATAAGCACACTTAGAGTGGAAATGGTTAATAATTACCACTATTGATTTATTTATTGTCGTGGTGTAGTTTGGCAGCACTAATATTCTGCTATAGTCCAAAACATGAGACAAAATGTCTAACTACCAGTTCACTGTCTGGAAACTCAACTGTTATGCATTTCCTTTCCCCTCCTAACAAATGCATGACGAGAACGTTTGCTGCGATGCCGCCTCTGACCGATGTAGGCGTTAGTAAACACTCCATGCTTTCTGTTATTAGAATCATAGAATGGTAAGGTTGGAAGGGCCCTCAAGGATCATCTAGTTCCAACCTCCTGCCATAGGCAGGGACACCTCCCACTAGTACAGGTTACTCAAGACCTCATCCAATCTGGCCTTGAACACCTCCAGGGAGGGAGCATCCATGACCTCCCTGGGCAACCTGTTCCAGTGTCTCACCACCCTCACTGTAAAGAACTTCCTCCTAACATCCAGTCTAATGTATTTTATGCATTCATTTATTTAAATTAATTAGAAAATTGATAGGTCTTGTCACTTCAGTTTGTACCTTTTTATTTCCTGAAACCTAAATGCTAAGGTCAGAGAGACTTTTCAGACTGGCCATCAAAGAACGAATTCATCATCTCTGCATACATAGCAAAGATCACTACCTCACGTCAGGCTTTGAGGATGATCTCTAACTAATTTGGCTTTGTTACCAACAGCAAAAAATTGCAACTAGTTTGCACACTTCATTGTCACTGATTTTTCTTTTCTCCCCTTCAACCAGAGACTAAGGAGGGTTTGGGGTTTTATAAATGCTAAAATACATATCTTCACTTGGTCCAGTAAATCACTCTAACCACCTGTGACAGTTTGGCCTAGATGGCCATTCACTGTAACAGAAGCTCAGACACCTTGCTCATATGTAGTTAGTTACCTTTCATATGAAAGTCATCACAAGATGTACACTCAGGAAATAGTGTCTATAACCTCCATTCAGCCAGTTCAGATTTAAATATGAAAACAGTAAAATGAAGTGATATGTTCTTACTGAGGGTGAATGCAAAGATGAATTTAATTAGTGAAAAATAGAATAAATGTTGAACTGCAGAAACTCTATGAAAATTGCCTTTAAAGAGGAGGGGGAACCTAGCAACAGTTTTTGCAAATTTTACAAATTGAAATGTCTTCTCACTACCTACACTAAAACAAAACTGACTCAGAATTGAATAGTGGTCTTCTGGTTGGTGAAGATAAGCCTTCATTTTCCCTAGTGTCTTCACTCATTTTACTCTATGCAGATATAAAGGTCCTGCAAACATACCCACACTTTATTTATTGCTACTGGTAGTTCCACTGATGGCAGTTTTCCTATCACGTGGATAGTTAACTTAAAATACATTAAATGTAGGCATAAGCCCTGGGGTTTCTAAAATTCTGGAATAATTATACAGATGTAGGGTTTGGAAGGAGAAAACAAACCCAGATCAGGATGGCAAACATGCTAGTAAATTGATTATTTGAACATATCTGTGCCTTTCTTTGGGGTCAATGCAAATCAGTTCTTAGGAGAATTGAAAGTCTGAGGAATAGCCCATGCCCAGCAGGTACGTCCTGCTGTGTGTCCCTTTGCAGGAGGAAAGAGGATTCAGGAAAGTGATTTAAATCAGAACAATGAGACAAAGTTAAGAGTTATGTGTTGGGAGTCTGTAACCGTGGTGATGAAACCGTTTAAGTACATCAGAGTCCAAGAGGACTGGACTGATAGTGCTTAATATCCAGAAAGGCATGTCAAGCTCCCAGATGACAGAAAAACAAACACCACAAACAAACAAACAACCCCCAAATGAACCCACAAAAGAGTTCACTGAATCACAGAACTTTAGAGGTTGGAAAGAACCTCCAGAGATGGAGTCCAAACCCCTGCCAAGGCAGGATCCTTTAGGGTAGTTTGCACGGGAATGCGTCCAGGCAGATTTTTGAAAGGAGGAGACTCCACAACCTCTCTGGCCAACCCGTTCCAGAGCTCTGTCACCCTCACTATAAAGAAGTTTCTCCTCATACCGAGGTGAAATCTTTTATGTTCCAGATTGTAGTCATTGCTCCTTGTCTTCTTGCTGCTAACCACTGAAAAGAGATTGACCCCACCCCTCAGATATTTGTATTTATTGGCAAGGTCTCTTCTCAGTCTTCTCTTCTGCAGACTAAACAGCCCCAGATTTCTCAGTCTGTCTTAGTAGGGGAGATGCTCAAGTTGATGAAGAATGGAGAATTTTTCCACAAAAGAATTTTTACTGAGAAATACTGAACTAATTGAAACATACTTAATATGGTGAGGGTAGGTTTATCATCTGAAATCCAACACAAGAGGCACGATTTTGGCAAAAGCAAAACAGCAGATGGTTCTGACAGCCAAGCTGTATAACAGATTTCTTTCTTTGATACCTAGGTCAACTGTTTCTCACTGAAACTGACTTTAATTGAAATGTTAAGGCATCATCTTAATATCAGAGAGATAAGAAAAAACATATACAGTTGAGGTGTGAACTTGTTTTGCTCTACATTAATGTTTCTACTGAATTCTGCATTTATTAACATTACACCGAAGTATAAATTTGTGGGGATTCAGTGTGCTTTGTTGTTTGATTGGGTTTGGGGTTTGGTTTGGTTTTTTGGGGGGGGTTGTTTTTCATTTCATTGGTAAGAGTTTTTTGTCTTTTAAATCTTTGTTATAGCAACTATATGTAATAGTTACTAAATCAGAACTATTTATCTAATTTTCCAGTTTTATGTGTATTTGGATGGAGTTGGTACAGACACAATTTATTTAGTCTGTATTCAACTCAGCAAAGCAAATCACAATTTGACATGAAATAAAAGGAGGAGGAAAGAAGAATAATTAAAAAAAAAAATTCCTCTGATGAAATATACTTTGCAATATGTAGGGGCTAATATACTTCAGAAGTATCCACATGCCTGTGTATTTGTGAAGGAGATAGAAGATGGGGAAGGTGGAAGATTTTTCCCTGCAGGTTGGATCCACAGGCAGACTTCCAATCCAGTGACAGGGAGACTGGGAGGAAATCAGGTCTTTGAAAGTTTTGCTTGTAAAGATTTTGCTAGTAGGGAGTTTCTCTGGGAATGTTTGGTTTGTGGGGGGTGTGTGTGGGGGGG
>VWZE01004463.1:349318-359662 GCA_013396675.1 Eubucco bourcierii
TCTGTAGTTTCCAGGGTCATTCTTTTTACCCTTCTTGAAGATGGGTGTTATGTTTGCCCTTCTCCAGTCAGCAGGAACTTCACCAGTCTGCCATGACTTTTCAAATATGATGCACAGTGGTTTGGCAACTTCATCTGCCAGTTCCCTCAGGACCCGTGGCTGGATCTCATCAGGCCCCATGGACTTGTGCACATTCAGGATTCTTAGGAGCTCATAAACATCGTCTTCTACTATAGTAGGCAGATTTGCCTGCTCCCAGTCCTCACTTTTACCCTCTGCAACTTGGACATTGTGGTTGGAGCCCTTGCTGTTAAAGACTGAGGCAATAATAAATAAGACAAAGCTTTCCATCAGCTTGCTGTTCAAGCACATCTTTGCTGTCATACTATTACAGAGGTGCTGTATGTGGCTGGTAGTGCTTAATTTGTTTTTAGAAATAACACCCTGATTGCTGGTTACTGAAATGTCACCTGGCACCTCTGCCACAAAGAGGTGTTAGACCAGGCCTGGTCTTTCACCAGGAAGGAGATCTTGTCCTTGCCCTGTTGTATCTTCAGCTCCAGACAGCCCTGCTTTAAGGTTTCAGTTGCCATTTCCTTGAAGAACGCTGTTTACTTTCTAGCCCAGTTTTCTAAGAAGGCAAGAACACATGCATCCACATGTCTGTCTCAGTTTAGAACCACAGCACCACAGAATGCTAGGGCTTCAAAGGGACCTCCACACATCATCAAGTCCACTCCCCGCTGCAAAGCAGGATCTCTTAGAGCATGCTTAACTTTTATATCTAACGAGCAGATAAATCTGACAGTAGGGAAAAGCTCTCAGGTTGATAAGCATCTCTACAGGCACCCTATTTCTCATGTGCAATGAAATAGGGAGTAAGGCTGCCATGGCGGCTCAGCTACGTAAGTTTTTAATTCACCACAAGATATTTGTACTCATTTCAGTTGTGTAACAAAGAAATAAGACCTGTAGCTAGCTGAGAACTTTGTAGCCTGACAGAAGGGAGTTGGAATTATTTGAACAAATAAGGCATTTGATGCACATCTTACAGCCCTACTTGTACTTTGCTGAACTGGAATGTTTTGATACCAATACATAAACACTGGGTAATAACAAGTGTTTAGGTAAGATATCTGTAAGGTTGGACTGCTGTGACACAAAGGCTATTTCAAATCTATTTTTCAGGTTACTGTGACATTAATGGTACTGTAAATGTGGAACTTCTAGACCTGGAAGTGAATTGCTCTTAGTCAGTGAAACAGCTTTACATATATTGTGGGGAATCCATTAAGAAGTATGCAGACTTTAATGTTCTGAGTCATAAAAAATGTGTTTGATAAATAGTGTAGATCTCCCTAAAACAATACTATCCCCATTTCTGTTAATCTCATCCTGCCAAAACAAGAAAGTTGTGATGCAGAAATAGACAAAAAAGTGCTACCAGGGTTTTTTCATTGGAAAGTGCTCCTTTTGAGTGGCTGCAATAGCGTAAGCAGGAAAGAATTTTGCCTCTGTTTCTGCTGAAGTTAACCTTTGGCTCTGTGTAATAATTTTAATATATCTCATCAGACTTAAACTTAACAATGCTAATTGAATTGTGTGTAATCTGACACAGAAGGTTGCCCTGTCATGAGAAAAAATGTCAATTAGAAATTGTATTTTATCACTAGAAAAATAAGTCTTGGGAAAATAAGTCACGCTTATTTGCAGAACTGTGTGGTTCTGTAGTATGCTTAACATTCAGAAACCTTCCCACTCTAAGAAAATAAAAACACATGCAATATCAATATTTATGTATTATTCAGTCATCATCATCATAAGATACAGTCTTTTATATGAAGTACCTTCAGTAATATGCCATTTAAATGAGTATAAACAGTTTATAACATGAAATTTATTGCAGTTTTGAACATCAGAATGCACACACTATGATGGACCTTACAGCTTGTAAACTGTTGTAATGGCTACCATATGCACATCACTAATGATCATTATTAATTAGGTACAATTATTTCCAGTACCACTTACAATGAGTGATTTTAGACTGTCCCTTTAACAAGCTTCAGTAAAAGTAAAGGTTTGGGTGTTTTTTTGTTTTTGGTTGGTTGGTTTGTTTGTTTTTTAATATCCATTTATTTTCAGGTATAGTCTGACCTATTAATGATTTTTTTTTTTTTTTAAACAGTATCCACAAGCACTGACACAAATAGCTTTTTCAATTTTTGACACAAATATCATTTCATAACATGCATTTCTGGTTATTCTTGAGAGAAAATATTCAAATATATCCACTGCTTAATTTTTGCCACACACTCTCTCATACACTAAGTTTTTATCACTCTATGTAGTAAGTCCAGACTACTTCCTGGGCAATCAGCTGTCATAACTAGGGCAAGCCCTGTGAGAAAGGAAATATTTCCCTTCCATTAAGTAACAGGTTTTATCACTAATGGTGAGAGTTTATGCGCACATACATACACTTTAAAAAAAAAAAAAAAAAAAAGCTCCTGTACAAAATAATTTTATATGTGGCTTTGACTGCCAAAACACCCTGCCCACAAGAAGGAAGATGTGTGTGGGCAGGGAGAATTAACTGTCTGTGGGATGGAGCCAATTAGCATAGTCTCTTACCAGGTGTGCCAGTATATCACCAGGATGTGTTTTAGTGTGGAGGGCGCGAGATGAGAAGTCTCCTAGAGCTCAGAGATATAATTTTGCTTTTTTTTTTTTTTTTAAATAGATAAAAGCTGCTAACACTCTTGTCATATGTGTTTCAGGTTCATGTAAGAAAGAAAGAATGTGGCAAGAAAAATCCTCGGAAGTTTATTGACATTTTAGCATCTGAATCCATGCACAGATCACGTATGATCACCTAGAAAATAATCAAAGTAAATCAAAACAAAGGCCGTATATTTTAAGGAAATACTACATTTATTTCAGAGTCTCTTTCTGGATGAGGCACTAGGCATGCTGAATATGAATTGTTAAATTCTAAGAAAGATGGGTTATCACTAAGAAGGGAAATACACCAATGGAGTCTCAAAGTTCTTACTGTATGTAGGCTTTTTTGCCTTCAAGAAAATAGCTATGGATCATTGCATGCAAGGAAAAAAAATAAAATCAAATCTCTTAAGGCCAGTGCATAATGAGTTGTGTTGTCATAGTGAAGCTGGACTAGAAACAATCTCAGGAGACCATTACACTATGCCTCTGCCCTAAGACGGGATTGATGCTGATACAATTTCTGATAGATGTTTAGCAATGTCATCTTGAAGTCTTTTACTGTGAGTTATGTCATAATCTCCTAGGCAATCTGCTCCAGTGCTTAATTATTCTTTGGAAGTTTTTCCACAGTCTTGCCTTGGTCTTTCTTACAGTTAAGTCTGTTAGTTGTTGTCTTGACCATGAAGAACAGGTTAGAGTCACATCCAACTATCAAGGACACGTTCCTAAAGACAGCAGGATAGCAAAAGCAATTTTTTCCCCAGAAGATTAATGTGGCGGGGGCAAATGTACACTTCTAAGGGACTTCAAGAACTGCACAGTTTAAATTCAGAGGGAGCAGGAACAGTATCACTGGGAGGACAGTCTGGCTTTTCAGAATGGTTCACTGTGACATCTCTAAGACTGAATGTCCAAGAAAACTCTTGTAATGTAATCATTCTTGATGTCTCTTTCTGGATAACTATCTTCATCTTCCCAAGGTCAAACAACTCACTTGTAGGTGAAGGACAGGAGAAAAGGGGATGTTGGTGGTTAGTGGAGCACAGTATTAACTGGTAAGAGCTCCTAAGTGGTGGACAGATAAGTGTAGGACAGTGAGGTGCCACTGTATTCCCTTAATGTCTACAGAACCCTTTTGCATATTCTAGGGGAACTTGATGACAGTTTTTGTATTTTGTCTTCTGCAAGTCATCCACCATCAATCTGTTCTACCTTTTGTGCTGTTTATGTATATCAGTAGTGGAGAAGGGGTTCAGAGAGGTGAAATGGTCACTTTTTATTTTGTGACCCAGATTGCTTTCTGGTAGGATTGGCTGCCTGAAATAGTAGCAGAAAGGAAGGACTGCAGCTGCCTCTGTTGACAGCAGCTAAAATTGATCTGGAGTTGTAGTTGGTTTAGTTCTCAAACACCATCCTGCTCTAACTTCAGCATAATACAATAAAGCATTTTCTAACATTTGAGGATGAGGAATACACTAGCCCAATATCATTAAGCCTGAATACCAAAGTTAGGCACCTGAAACTGTGTTTGAAGGCCTATGTAAAAGCAATTTAATTTTCCAGGGTTTTGAGCAGTCTTTTAAGTCAACATAAGATAGCGATATTTTAATATGGGAATTTTCATTTAAGACCCTAAATTCAGATTCAGATGTGTAAATCAATACATGCAGCTTTGAAATAAAGACAGAAGTAAAATTCAGAAGAGCTATGTACATGTATCTGTGTGAAACCATGAAAGGGAGGGAAATGGGTTTTAGCAATGAAGTTAAATCTGAGATTAACTCATTGATATGAAATGATGTAACAGTCTCAAACTGTATGTTGCTTTTGTCTAATTGTCTCATTCTATATAAATATTACAAATTTGACTGAAGAATGAGGGTGGGCTAATGCATGGAAAATGACTACTGACTATGAAAGACAGTGAGAGGTGAAGGTGGCCATGGGAAGAAATAATATATGACAGCTTTTGGAATGGACTTCACCTGCCCATCAGCCCTCTGGTATAAGAGCAGCAGGTTCTCATCCCTCTGGGACAGGACTTCGCTGAGGAGTGAGCATAGTTTATATAGAGGCACCCTGTACAATGACTGTGAGAGACATGTGCAATCACTTATGCTTCTGGAACAGGGTGATGGGGCCCCTCACAATGACCAAGCACTGTACAGGGGGTGACAGTTTCCAAGGATAGCTCTGCCTCACAATACACTTGTAAAATAGCTGGCATCTGATGAGTCTTGGGGCTGCTGCCAGGAGCGGCCTGTGTCTGGGTATTCACAGGTGTCTTCTCCATAGGTATCTCCTTACTGCTGTGCTCTCTCTGAGGGCTTGTGGCATGATGTATGGGCTGCACCCAAGCAGTGACAGCAGTGGGGGGTACTGATGATGAGGCAGCCCCTTCCTTCTGGCAGGTGGTGTCATGGTGACAGGAAACAAGCTCATTGCTGAAGTTGACCCTCTCTACAGTGGATCTGGATGTGCCACAGCAGAAGCGCTGGCAGCCCAGGAGGTTGCTGAAAGCACGCCTGAAGTCTGCGTTGAAAGCATAGATCACTGGATTGACTGAGGAGTTGGCCCAGCCAAACCACACAAAGATGTTGAATGTGGTTTGGCCAACACAGGGTGATTGTCCTTCATGGTATATCTCGAGCTCAGGCTTGCAGAAAGGCAGCACGCAGTTGAGTAAGAAAAAAGGCAACCAGCAGCAAACAAAGACTCCCATTATGATGGAAAGCGTCTGCAGCACCTTGGTCTCCTTGTGAAGGGAACTCCGCAAAGAGGAGGTGGGCTCCTTGCCAGGAGCTGGCCACTGCCCCGCTACTCGCTCAAGGGTGGAGATGCGGCGGATTTGAGCCTGGGCAATTCGGTAGATTCTGGTATAGGTGATGATCATGATGACCACAGGGATGTAGAATCTGATCAGGGAAGAGGTGATGGCATAAGTGGGGTTCAAGCTGACATTACATTGGGGCGTGCCCAGCATCCAGGAACCTGGATATCTCCTGTCCTTGGCTTTATGCCAGTGTAGCTGCACTGGGATGAAGGAGATGAGGATGGAGAGGGACCAGGCTGTGGCTAACAAGGCACAGGCAAGGTGCCGTGTCATCCTGCGCTCATATCGAAAGGGGCTGGCGATGGCCCAATACCTGTCCAGGCTGATGATGCAGAGGTGGAGGATGGAGGCGGTGGAGCACATGATGTCGAAGGCCACCCACGTGTCACAAAAGCGGCTGCCGAAAATCCAGGAGCCGCCAGCCACCTCAGTGACTGCCTTCCAGGGCATCACCAGGAGCGCCATGCAGAGGTCTGAGACTGCCAGTGACAGCACGAACCAGTTGGTTACCTTGGCACGCAGGTGCCGGAAGCGCAGGACGGCCAGGCATACCAGCGCATTGCCCGCCAGCGTGCCCAGCACCAATGCGCCCAGCACGCACCCGGTGAAGGCCCGCAGCGCCCGCGGACCTCCATCCCCTGCCGCGTCGCCCATCGGGGCGTTCCGCCCGCGGGGCAGCGCTGGGGGGCTCCCCCGGAGGAAAGACTGGCCTCGCTCCCTGGAACCCCCGGCCGCTCCTGTCGGCGAGACTCTCCCCGAGGGGGCGGCTGGAAGGGGGCATCTCTAGCCGCCGCCCACGCCGCCTGCCTCAGTTTCCCCCGCGGCGGCAGTCCGAGCTGCCTCAGGGCTACTCACCGCGCCGACTGCCCAGGGCCGCCCGCCTGTCGCAGCCGCTCCTGCCGGGGAAGGCACTGTCCAGCTGCAGCGTGGTCGTGGACCGCGAGGCGGCAGCCCCTGGGCAGTGGAACTGCGCCATGCTGGGGCAGATCAGCGGCGTTTCGCCCGAGGCGCTGGGGTGGACGAACGGCGGCTTTCCGCGGCCTCAGTTTGTCGCCTGCAGCGCAGCTGTGGGGAGCAGAAGGCTGAGGCCACCCTCAGATGGAACCTCCTGCCGGGTTAGGAACGGCGTGGGATGTCCCCAGCACCAAGCGACCTTCCTAACTGTACGGAGAGAGATTTCCCCACAGTATCGCCCTGGAAAGAACCAGTCTTCGATTGGTGCTTGGCGTGTCAGGGACGAGGATCTGGCGCTTTCCAAGTATCCCCTCCTTTTGGGAAACCACGAGCGAATTTCTTAAAGAGCAGGATAGCACTTTGAATGTATTGGTGTTGAGAATGCATCTGATACCCAGATTTGATAGCAGTTTTCACCAAAACAGTATTTTGCTGGGTTTTTTTTGTTTGTTTGTTTGAGTCCTGTGTAAAGAAACCAAAAGCACAGAAACCCAAGACACAGAGATACAGATTTGTTGTATTTTGGCACAAGGTTATTCATTTGTTTTCTCACTCGCAAACATTCAAAACGTATCTCTAATTTTCAGCCGGAGGTGCTTTCTGATTTATATCAACAGTTCTGCATCTGCTGTTATAATGATACTTACTATCATGTAAATGTCTTGCATGTGCTTAGAGCCTACTTTAAAATATCCTAATACAAATAGGATATAATGCTTTATTTTGGAAGAATTCATACAGTAATTCTGTCATGGGAAAAGAGGGTGTAAATAGATAATATCAACTCAATTAATGTGCCAAACAGATTTTTGGATTTTGTTGGTTTTCTTAGATTTTTCTTAGTATTTTATGTTTTCTTTTTGCCCTCTAATTAAAACTATTTCCTCTACTAGCACAGATGCCTACTGGCTTGAAAAACATGTGTATCTGTGCTGTTATGGTATTCTTGGTTATTTGAGCAGAGACTGGAATTTTATTTTTTTTTACCAGCAAAGGCAGCAGCTTACCATGTAAAAATAAACATCTCTAAGATAAATTAGATGGCTTGTACCAGTGTGTAACAGACTGTTAACATTTGGTTACGTTTTTTTAAGATTCTAGTTGCTTTGTGCCTTGGAGACCACAATCTTCATAATGCAGCTCACAGTGTTATTCCTGTTGTGACACTGAATATTGGGATATGTTTTTTGTTAATGTTTTGCCTAAAAATCGAACTCATAACTCAAAGAATTTATCTAGACTCCTCTCTGATAAAATATCTACTTCGTTGAAACATTAGTAGCTGTTAAAAATAACATGAGCTGTAGGATAAAAGCCAGGTCTGCACCCTATCTTATTTGAAACTGTCTGTAATTCCACATTCCAACATCTGCAAATGACAGTAGATCTTTGGTTTTCTTTCTTTTCCCTAAATTTACTTTAATAATCTATAAAAATAGCCTGAAGAACAGAATATGTTTGTGAAGAATTGTAGATAGCATTAAGGCAGTACAGTGCTGAAAAGGATGGTGCAATGCTTTTGCATATTCAGCAGCTAGTAGTGCTACGGGCCTCTGTAGTGGGAGGTAGCTAGCATTATCCTTAGGAAAACAACTGTTTTCAGTGTCTCTGTGTATCTCCAGTTCCCAGGATCTCCTCATGCTCCACAAATATCTCTAGCTCCTTTTTGGCATGCTTTATAAAGGGAAGTGTATGTGAGGATGCAGTTCCATGTGCATATTTTTATTGGAGTGTCCAACCTCAAAAATTTAAGGCTGTTGCCTGAAGTCTAATCTGACTGAAGCGTCAGTGACACAAAAAATAAATTTCCTACAGTCGTAACTAAAATAGGCATATGGGTAGAAGTCAGCACCCCTATTAATATCCTCACCAATAGGAAGGTTGCAGTGTAGACTCAACCCTTATTGAGAATCCACACATAATGAATGTTCTTATTTTTAAAAAAACATAAAAAGATACGCTTAGATCCTCTGGTATCTTAGAAGGTAAATGTAAGATGCAAATGATTACTGAACTATAAAGTGAGTCAGTGGCAAAGGCAGGAATAGAAACACTTCCCTGCTCTTACTCCTGTATTTGGCACAGTGGGGTGAAGCATAAGCTTATTGGAGAGGAAGGAAAGAGAGACTGTATGAAAATCAGTGTGTTCAGTGAGCTGAAAATGCTGTAAACTTTGATATTTATGGCCTGTAGCTATTTATCCAGTTAATCTTAGGATATAACAGGAAGGGTCTGAGCAAAATAACAAAAAAATACTGAGGGACTGAATAAAACAATCTGTTATGACTCTGGAAAATTTTAAATTTTTTTCAGCCTGTGAGTAAATCCCCCATTAGAAATGCCTGGAAATGACACTAGAATTATAATTTAAATACAAGTGTAGTGTTTTGACTGTTCATGTTTCACACAGATTTTGTGTATTTTTGCTAGCAGCATAACCATTTCATCTGTAAGTTCTTTCAGAGTTCTTTGAAGTGACACCTGGATATGATGACTCTTATGCTTTTAAAACTATGGAATTGCTCAGATTTATCTTATAACTACTCTTCAACCTGAGAGAATACTTTATTTTCACCACTAAACATTATTAGGTCGAGGGTAGCTGTCTTCCCATAGCATTCCCTGTTTAGAACTAAAATAGAGAAGACAACCTTTCCCTTCCATAACTCTTTGATTATTCCCTTTAGCCTCTGGTGATAAAGGAGATACACAGATCATTTAGGGTCATACCAACCCTTCTGATTCCTCTCACCCCCTGTCTGCTGTAGCTGACTATTCCTGAGGCTGTCTTCTGTGGTTAGTTTTGGAGATGGCCCCCAGAATCCCAAAGGAATGCATGTTGGCTTAGATAGTGCTGGACATTGATCGTTTAGCCATATCGGGCTTTTGGCAAATGTTTTTTTCTGGGTATTCAGAGGTACACTCCTATTTGAACATCTCACATTTCCTTCCTAACTTTGGCAGGGATGAAATACCTACTGTGACGTTTAGGTACAGTCCAAAATCCAGAAGGTAAAACTAGAAGATTTAATGCCCAGGCAGCCCTAGAAAACTACTCTTGACTACTCTAATCTTGAGCACTATTCACTGGTACCCTTTACTGTAAGGCAAAGCGACATAGAAAGTTGACTGGAGTAACATTGGGTTGAGATAGCTTCTGACACAGCTTGTTATTTAGAAGGCAAAATGATGACTTAGATGCAAGAGGGCAAAGGCTGCATTAAAGCTGTGGTTTTGAGCAGCAGAGCACAAACCTTCAGCACTTTTTATTGGACAAAGCAAGGCATCCATCTGCTCAGGTATTTGATGACAGTGGCTGCCTTTTTCCAGAGGATTGGCACAATGGAGCTTTTTGATTCTGCTGTTTAAACAGAAACAGAAAAAAACATCACATTGCTACAGTCATCAGTACCTATGTTATTTTACCCAGTGTTTAAATTAATCAAGATAATAATAATGTGAAAACCAGTCTATAATAAAATGTTGAGTGTTTCAAAATGCTATGTCCACATACCTTAGGATAAAAAAAAAAAAGTTTCATTGACTATCAGTGCATTTATAAAACACACTTTAAGATTAAAACCCACAGTCTCTCCCACATTTCCAACAGAGGGCACACACAGCACTTGACTGAGTGAAAAATTGCTGAAATCTACTCTTACTAACCAATGTTGCAGAACTATCACCAAATCATGTTCCTACAGAAATTAATAGTTTGTGCTCTATTTATGACAAAAACTTATCTGCTGAATTGGGAACGTATCTCTGGTTTGCTTCACAATATAAAAATTTTAATCAGAAAATCCATGCACGTTTCCCTTTCCTTTCCC
>VWZE01004463.1:359695-374080 GCA_013396675.1 Eubucco bourcierii
TCCCCCCCCCCCCCCCCCCCATCCTTGCAATGTGTGAATAGTTTTTTGAGAGAAGACATGTGATGCTTTCAAAGGATGAACTGAAAATTGATTTTTTCACTGTATACAGGACACTGCTCAGCACTCAGAATGCAGAAGTGGAACTTAATCTCTACTCAAAATGTAGATTTTAATGAATTTCAGGCAGCTATAGCATTGTATTTCGTTTTGTGTTTGTTTGTTTTAAAGATTTAGTGAAACAGAGCCTGTCGGCAAGCTGGAAAGCTTTCTAGCAGCCAGAAGCTGTGCCTTGTGATAGCCACTCATTTTTAGTGTTTCATAAGGACCATTTTGATCTCTCGTCTTGTCCGAAGTCTGTACTTAGCCACCGTCAGAACTGGTTGGACTACACGATTAGACAACACAGGAATTATGTGCAATTATTTCTTGCACATGGATGTGGATGACCACGCCACTGCCACCAGTAAGGCTTGGTGTCTAGATAATATATATTTGTGAAATAACAATTTGCTGCACAGAATGTAACCAAGGCAGAAGTGATGCCAAGAGGCAGACAGAAGCCTTTTGAAGGCTTCACAACCCTACATTGTCTTGATGGTCCCACATTCCTAAAATCTATCCACTGTGTGTTTTAGAACAATCTTCAGATTCCTCTCAAACATGTCTTTTGACATCACAAACTTCATATTATGTAAGTTAGGTTATTAGCCCATACTGGCAAGCAATAGCAAGTCTAATTTAATCACTTGCTCTAAGATCATGTCTGACCTAAAGCCTGAAGGACTGATGATGAAGGACAGAGGCACATGCAGATAAAGTCACAAAAGCCTACACTGGCTGCTTTGGAAACTGATTCAGGTTCACATTCTCATATTCTCGAGGGCCACAAAGATGATCAGAGGGCTGGAGCAGCTCTCCTATGAGGACAGGCTGAGGGAGTTGGGGCTCTTCAGCCTGGAGAAGAGAAGGCTTCGAGGGGACCTGATAGTAGCCTTCCAGTATCTGAAGGGGGCCTACAGGAAGGCTGGGGAAGGATTATTTACAAGGTCCTGCAATGACAGGACAAGGGGCAATGGGCTTAAACTGGCAGAGGGGAGATTTAGACTAGATGTTAGGAGGAAGTTCTTTACAGTAAGGGTGGTGAGGCACTGGAACAGGTTGCCCAGGGAGGTTGTGGATGCTCCCTCCCTGGATGTGTTCAAGGCCAGATTGGATGAGGCCTTGAGTAACCTGTACTAGTGGGAGGTGTCCCTGCCTATGGCAGGGGGTTGGAACTAGATGATCCTTGAGGTCCCTTCCAACCTTACCATTCTATGATTCTATGATTCTATCTTCAAGGCTTTCCTAGATTTCACACTTAGAAAGGCTGTATAGAAAGTTCGAGAAAAGATTATGGTTAGTAACTACTTGGGAACTGTCCCTGATCAGAAAAAAAAACCAAACCCAAAAACCAACAAACAAACAATCCTGCAGGAGTCGCTTGATTGCAGTCTTTGCCCTCAAAGTTCTAGCACCTCACACACCTTGTCACCTAGTGCTCCCTATTTCTTTGCTAGCAAAAGGTGAGCAAATGTATGTTCAAATACAAAACAAATACATGAAAATTCTTATCTGGAGTATGTGCTTCCTTCTCTGTAGTAGAACATGACGAATACTAGTTGCACTGACTGTTCCTTGGTTGCATGACAGGTATGTCCTATGAGACACTCCAACCATTCTGATTGGGGACAAGCCCCTTTTAGTCTTTCCTTAGCTTTTTGTCTATGGAAAGCAGAGCATGGAGAAGTGAAGGCATGGCATATGATTAGCTCCTAATATTGAGCCAGGATGAAGTGAGTTCTATCCATGAAGCTGAGGTACGAGAAGTGTCTCAACGTCCCACAACTCAGACACAGCCATGGAAGGCTGTGCTTACAGGCATTATGTAATGCAGAACTGAACTGGGACACAACAGTGATAAGCATGGCATAAAAACTGTATAGAATAACTCAGCGACACAGACTTTCAGTGCTGTCTCAGGATATGTGTAAGACACTGCATAACTAGAAGGTGATGTTTCTGCATAGTAAATATATGCCTTATGTTTCTTTTCTCATTTTCCTTATTCCTCATTCCTATCCACCCATGAGGCTAAATGCTGTGTGTTTCTTAGAAAATATACTTAACAAATGGCCTTAATAAATAATACACTTCAGAAGTTTCTCCTTTTTTGTGCTGCCTGTGATTAGCCCCAGTCATACTGGCTGTGTCTGGCTGTGGCATTTCCTAAGGGACTGTCTGCCAGTTTAGTGCAGCTTAAACACAGAGCGGTAAATTGAACCTTACCCTTGTCAACCACTCCCTGCTATTTTATTTGCCCAAGACAAGAGAGAGGTGTACTTTTAAGGATAAACTCTTGTTTACTACAATTTAGGACTTACTTCAGCATTCACAGGCAGAGGTTTCTTAAGTGAGGTAGGCAACTCTTGCTTCCAGCTATTTATTCATGTGTCTGCATCACCTAGCTTTATGTGCTGTGAAACCACCAGAACTGATAAGACTATAAAGTAACATGGAAGGAAAAAAAACCCAGAGTTATTTTTCATCCATATAATTTTCTTGGTCTGATTCATTGCACTGCCACACAAATACTGAGATGGCATAACAGGAAGCAGGATTAGGAAAGTGAAAGCATGACCAAGAGCTGGGACAGAGTGAGATCTGAGCCCACTAGCATTGTCACTGAAAAATTATTCACACACCTTGTGACAGTTTCTTCAACTTTCTAGGAAAGGTTTGAATGTAATTTATAATCAAATTCAGTTAAAATGCTTAACCTACAGCTACTACTATGTTCAATTCACTTCTCACTGAATTCAGGAGGAAAGACTCTTCAAGTTTCTTTTAATTTTCTTAGTGAACTTCTTTTACCACTAAATTTAGTGGGTAGATTTACAGAGAGCCCAGGACCTGATGCTCTGTTTCTGTAAAACTTTAATCCTGCTGCATGTGTATACATAACATCTGTGAGTTCAGGGCACTATGAAATCAGATCAGTTAGATGATTCCTAAATGTTTAATATGAACTTAGGTCATGAAGCAAAGAGAACTTGTTTGAAGAATGTAAAGAAGATAGACTCCTATTCTCATAGTCTTCAATGTGCATCACAACATTTTAAATTTTGATTTTAAATTTGAGTTTAAGAACACAAATCCAGTATGACTCGGAAAAAATGTAAAAGAAAAAAATTCTGGAAAACCTTTATCTGGTGTTGCTTTGTCAGGTGCAGAAGTGATATTATCAGTATTAGTGGCAGTGACCAAAGAGAGCACAAGTTGAGACAGGAATTTGTGATGAGGTTGTAATCACCATGGGACAATGTAATGGAGGGATAATTAATTGATGCAAGATGGTATTTTTTTGAAATTAATATTGTTTATTAATTTTGGTATTCAGGAGTCTCGCTCCCCCAACCACTACTTTTAATAATAACCAGGATCTCTTCAAACTGTCATGGAAACATTAGACAAAGGAATAACATAATGTGATGGTTTGGAAATCATTCTCTGGGCAAACTAGCCCAAAGTATCAGAGTTTGTTACTTTGTGGCAGAGCTAGTTTATAGCTCAGCATAGCTAGGCAAGATGCAATAAGGCAGTAAGGCAGAATACTGCCAGGAGCAGAGAGCAATGACAACAGGTAGCAGCAGCAAGCAAGCGTGAATACAACGTTGAAGCACAGTTGCGTTACTAAAGGGCCTTTGGACACAGAATAGCAAATCAGGATGGTGGTTATCCAAGCTTGGCCATGTTAGGTGAAGCCATAGGCTTGCTTTACCCCAATTTGGGGAAAACGTAGGCCTTGCACGAGGCACACACAAGCCAAGTGCATGTACCTTGTTTACCATGGGATGTAAACAGGAGTAAAACAAGTCTGGGCAAGCCAGAGTCCTTAGACACAGTGGGTCCAGATTCTTTGTCCTCTTTCCTGTGGTTGCTTCTCCCCACAACAGAAAGACAGAGAGTGGAAATACGTGTCTGGGCAACCCAGGATATGTACAAGCCTATTTTGGATTATTCAGGCCTACCACGACAGAGAGGACTAACAAATCTTTATCTGCTATATGTTAACATTAGAAAAGTAAACAAAAAACTCATTCAAAACTCTCATTGCACGTGACAATAATTGTTAGGAGGAAAAGTGCAAAGCAGAGTCTGTGCAGTGGAATGAGCTCCCACAAAAATATTTACTTCTGTAGGCTAAGGACTATGCTGATGCCTGAAAAGGGGAAAGGATAGAGCCTGAACAGAAGTGATTCAAAATGGGCCTAATTAGCAGATGAAATAAGTAAAGGAAGAACTGTCGTTGGTCCTAGAAAAATCCAAATAAACCAAAAAAAGGTTAGGTGGAGAATAACTGCCCAAAATATCCTGAAGGAATGGAGAAAAGGGCTCAGATCTCTTCTTCATTAGAATGACCTGCATTCATTTAATCTGAAAAATGTACCTCCACCAGTAACACAGGCTCAGTGCTCAAGCGAGTGAGGATCTGAGGCTGAGGTACATGAGACCCTGCATTACCTGTTTACCCTCATCTATTCCTTTATCTTCTGCTGCTTCTGTGTCTGCTCTGCCCAGCTTGCACCTGCTCCTTTGGTGGAACTCAAGGGTGGATTTGAACAAAGAGAAAACTTGCAGTCTCTCTGAACATATCCTGAAGCATCTAGCAGGCCGACGGATAGAGACTGTGGATGAGGTAAGTATCTGATTAACTGGATAGAAAGAGGAAAGTAAAAGCCTTTGGGATGATATCAGATGCAGGGGAGGGTTATTTGTTTACTTATTTCTCTCTCCTGTTCTATTAAGAACCAGTGTAATTAAATTTCTGGTTTGGATATGGTAATACATACTTGTGTTTATTTCTATCTTAGCCTGGTTTTACATAGTAGCAATTTCTATGTATTTCTCTTTAAATGTCGCTAAGCCCTGGTTTAGTCAGATTTAAATAGTACTGTGATATGTTAGCAGTCTTTAGCTTTTCACTGTTTTGATGGTGACATCCAGAGGGCACAGATTTCTCTATATGGATATGTCATCTACATAGCCCAGTTTGACAGTGGACAGCATGGAGGTCTGTTATTGTCCTGGTAGGCATAAATCCTGCCAGGCTGGTTTAAACCCTCGCTCAGTCCTCCTTCTGTTCAGGGTCCGGAAGTTGAAGTAGATTGAGCAAAAGCAAAGCCTTGGGGCTAGGAGCTTAGCACCACATGTCAGGTGTCTGGTGCAGCCCCTCAGCGTGCCTGTGTGGTCACACGAGGCTCGAAGCTTTAAATGCATTGGGCAGTACAAGGATGCTAACTGCCTATTGGCCAGTTTAACTTTCAAACTGGTCTATTTAAGGGTGGGGGTGTGTGTGGGGGGGTGATTTAGAAGCTGCGCCTTTCTTCAGCTTTCTACACAGACAGCCTTCCCTGTACAGCAGGAAGCAGCACCCCTTAATGTGGCTCCTTAACTGGGAATTACCATGGCCACGTGTTTGCAGCTTGCACTGGCTCTGCAGCAACTCTCTCTCTTCCCCCTCTGCCTGGAATATTTTGTATTTTACTGCGGGATCATTATCATAAGTTTTGGAAGCATTCTTATATGGGAAACTTACTCAGGGATCCAAGGCATTGTGAATACCATGTGCTAGGGTTAATGCCTCTGCAGCATACTTAGAATTTTTCCTGTTTCGTATTCCTATTTTTCCAATTTCTGATTGTTTAATTCTGTGTTAATAAATATCCTTTGTGCAAATATTTCCTGTCTACCGCAAATCTAAAGAATCTAAGGGAATTTCCCCAAATTTTTTAATATTAATAACAAAAATTACTGTTCAGTGATATTAATAATTCATAATTCACAACTAGCTATTAATATTTCATCACTGTTATGGAGGGTAATTAATGAATGTGAGATAGGGTTTTCCAAAATTAATATTGCTTATTAATTTTGAGATTCAGGACTCTCGCTACCCACCTGGTAATTTTAATAATGATTAAATTCTTTGCAATGGTCATGAAAGCATTATATAAAGGAATAACAGAATCTAGAACACTTGAGAAATAGCTAGCAATAATACAAAAAACATTAAACTTAATTGAACTGGGAGAGGTTCTTGCAGTTAATTACACCACTTGACCACTAGATGGACTCAGGAAGCTCCTTTCTGCTTTAAAGCAGGAGGCTTGGATTCAACTGGGGAATTTACAGAGGCTTAAGATTCGCTGAAGAGGCTTTGAGTATTTACTCACAAATATTAATCTCCAAGTTTCCCGGGACCAACTACAGCTTCAGACAGTACCCAAACACTTGCAGGTAGTTCTGTCAGTGTCTTGTCAGCCATTGAGGGGCTTCTGATCTTCCCAGGCTCTATCAAGGATGCTGGGGAAAGAGGTAGATGATCTCTGACCTGGTCCTGGTTCCTTTTGGACAATCTGTGTGTCCCTTTCAGGCCTCCCAGTCTTGGCAGAAGACTTGCAGGCAGGATGTCTTGTGGATATGCAGACTCAATACAATGTTACGCTGGCTAAGCAAGCCTATCACATGAAGGCACGTGGTGCCTGTTCCTGATAAACTTGAGGTGAGGTAGTTTCCAGGCAGACAAACCCAAAGTATCAGGGCTTGTTATTATACAGCAGAGCTAGCTTATAGCTTAACAGAGCATAATGCTGTAGAGCATGGCAGGATACAACAGCAGTGAGGCAGAACACTGCCAGAAGCAGAGAGCACATTAAGACAAAAGCAATGGCAGTAGCAGCACATTGTGTTACCTGGTCATCTCTTTTTATCAATACAACCCGAGTCTAACGGGCCTTTGCACACAGATCAGCCAATCAGAATGGCAGTTTGCCAAGCTTAATCATATTAGGTGAAGCCAGGGCTTGCTTTTACCTTTTAGGGCAGAGCACAAACACGCGTATAAACATGTGTGGGTACCTTGTAAACATGGACAGACATGGAGGCACCAGGCAGCTTTGTCTTCCTTTCCCGCAGTTGCTTCTTCCATCAGCAGGAAGAGGGAGAGCAGAAAACACGTCTGAGAAAGCCAGGACATTTTTAGGCTTAATTTGGCCTATTATGGCCTTCCACAAAAAGGTAACATGAAAGGAAAATCATGCAGCGACTGTCAATAACCTGGAAAGCCTTCTAGCCATATCATAGCAATGGTAAATAGAGCTCACCCCAGGAAAGTTCTGGCATTGTTTGAACTACAGCAAGCATAAGAAAAAACAAGCAAAGCAACACAGGCTGCATTATTGTAATACAGGTAACACAGCATGTTTGGCCCACAAGCAGTGCAATTTAATTCTAGGAATGCAGCATGACTGGCAGTGTGCTATGCAGGAGCTTGCAGTGTGCAGGAGTCTGCCAAACATCGTGTCTCTGAACATCTTAATTAATTGTTAGTTATACTCTGTGTTACAGATCTTGTCCAGGGGACTTTGTATTGAGTGCCAACTGCTATTAGTGGGGTGCAGATGTTCTTGCCAGAGCAGCATTTCCAAAGAAATGAAAGCTCCTGGAATGAACTGCCAAAGAGCGCAACTAGTATAGCCACGATTTTGGAGTCAATAGGGACATTTTCTTTGCTTCTCACCACTAGACTTGTTATATAAAGAAAATGATTTTTAACAGTTTCAGGCTTAACATTTCTAGTAGCCTTTCTGATGCCAAAATTTACCTGGGTCTTGTGTGGGGGATTCAAAATACAAAGCAGCAGCATCTTCCTGATGGCAGAGTGCTGGTGACAAGAAAATATTTAGGTGTCTACTTAATTTAGGTGCAATTCATCAAGTTTCACTCAGTAGCACAGCTGGCTGGTATTTGCATTGGGGTATATTAATGCTAGGATTACTCAAAAAAATCTCAGATTTATGGCACAGGTATGCTGTTGAAGAGACTACCAGCATTTATTGAGCAGTTTAGGTAAACATACAGTGTTATTGCGAAGTATGAACATCACAGTATCACAGTATCACAGTATCGCAAGGGTTGGAAGAGACCTCAGAGATCATCAAGTCCAACCCATCACCACAGCCCTCAAGACTAGACCATGGCACTAAGTGCCATGTCCAAACGTGCCTTGAACGCCTCCAGGGACGGTGACTCCACCACCTCCCTGGGCAGCCCATTCCAGTGACAAATCACTCTCTCAGTAAAGAACTTCCTCCTCACCTCCAGCCTAAACTTGCCTTGGCGCAGCCTGAGACTGTGTCCTCTTGTTCTGTCACTGGTTGCCTGAGAGAAGAAGGTAACCTCCTCCTGGCCACAACCACCCTTCAGGTAGTTGTAGACAGCAATAAGGTCCCCCCTGAGCCTCCTCTTCTCCAGGCTAAACAGTCCCAGCTCCCTCAGCCTCTCCTCATAGGGCTTGTGCTCGAGGCCTCTCACCAGCCTCGTTGCCCTTCTCTGGACACGTTCAAGCACCTCAATGTCCTTCCTAAATTGAGGGGCCCAGAACTGGACACAGTACTCGAGGTGTGGCCTGACCAGTGCAGAGTACAAGGGGAGAATGACCTCCCTGCTCCTGCTGGCCACACTATTCCTGATGCAGGCCAGGATGCCATTGGCCTTCTTGGCCACCTGGGCACACTGCTGGCTCATGTTCAGATGTACAATATACATGTACAATAGTATTACTTTGCAGGCTCTGTGATCTAGTCACTCTGCTAAAATGATGATCAGAGTAATTGTAGCTGCAGCCCTTTTTCAGATTTTGTGGTAGAGATCAGTCCTGACACGTATGTGAAGTAGATACTTCTGTTCAAGTTGTTAAACATTTGAGGTTTTTAAAATTTCATATTAGACCTAAGCCCCTCCCCGAGATGGCAGTTTGGTGAGGAAATCACATCACTACATTCTGCATTTCAGCAGCAGGTTCTTATTCCTGAGTGAATGTCCTCCATACTGCCAGTAGCACTGTGTGGGTCTAGTTCTGCAAGGATCACATACCAAAGTATGCAGAGGTCCCAGCCATGTGTTTTTATCACTGCTCACAGCGTAACTTTCTCTTAAGTGTTTGCAAGATTAGATCCTTTGCCTGTATTCATAACCTACTTGAAAACAAATACCTGGCTTATGTTATTGCAGAATAGTCATTATGCTTTAATCTTGGGAGTTAAAAATGGTTCGTATCACTAAAATCCATAAATGGATGGGTCTACACAGATCAGAGTGGATACCAGAATTGAAACTATTGATCTGGAACTGTGCTAATTATATGAGAGATGTGTGACATCAGTAAATGTTCAGACCTTTAAAAATGTGTGGTTACAGAGAGGGGCTTTTCCTAATGAGGAACAGGACTGAAAGGTCAGCTGTCAAAAATGGTCAGGGATGCAAGACAAGTCTAGTTCTCTGTTGCTATTGAATGTAACAGCCAAGAAGGCTGTCTCTCAAGCATCAAGTCTGAGCCACTGTAGAACACTATAACTCTCTCAAACAAGGTGCAGGATTGCAATCCATGCAAATCTTAAATAAGGAGTATTGAAAAACCTGACTTGTTCCTTACATTATATTTGAATTGCATGTTCTTTGAACTGATGTCTACATGTGTTACTTATTTGTACAGTGTCAGTCAGGACTTGTTTAGCTGCAAATTGTATGTGCTACTTGTACTACAACATAACGAATCCAGTGAAGACTGCTTTCTTTCTCTTTCAGTGATATCAGCTTAGTTAGATACCTCTCACTTAGCTCCTGTTTCATATGTATTCTCTTGCCACCACCCCAAAACTGGCATAGCACTCAAAGCCACCAGCATTCTGTGGTAGCAAATATATTGATCTCTTCTTTCTGACAGGTATTGATCTTTTCTTTCTGACAGCCAAAATGTCTGGAGTATATTTTCTGTAGCTGTTTTAGAAATTAAGCTAGAAGGTTTGTTACTGCAGAAAAGTTTTTAGCAAAAGAACTCAGCTTCACGTTTATGAAACGTGACTCAACTTTTTCTTCACAGAGTCTTATTTAATAAAGTTACTCCCTCCATAAGGGTCATCCTAGACAGACAGGAATACAAAGGTTTTTTTTTGTGAATTCAAAGTGCTCTAATCAGTTTGAGGACAATACAGAATCATGGTGTAATAAGTTATTCCCAGTATTCAACTAAACAGCTATTTTCAGAAAAAAAACCCTGCTATTTCTCATGTGAATATGTCTAAACCACTGGATAGTAAGTATAGTATAAACAATGTCATTTTAAATGGTGCCAGGCAACAGAACAGTTGGTGTGGTTAGGGTAGGATCCTGTGTTGTAGTATGTTTAGTGTTGGGCTGAAGATAAGAGGTTCCCACTCTGGACATTTATTCCCAGTTTCAGACATAGTTTAACTCTTTTGACACATTGTATGTGGGGCCTTGACCTAAAATGAATCAGTGGAAATTTTTGGCAATTTGCTTTTCTGAACCAGATGACATTGAGATCTGCTGCAATAATTGTAACACACAACTGCACTCTTGAAAGGCTCAAAATGTTTCTTCACTCCTAGCCCTTTCAGCAACCTTGCTCTTAAAACTTCCTGATTTTAACCACTTACCTGCTGTTTAGCTACCCCTTCTTCCCTGTGGATTGTTGACAACCTTCTACAGACTCCAGATTGCCTGCGCATCTTTGCTTGTCCGGATCAGAATGACCTTCTAACTAGTTGCCTAGGGCAGCATGTACTTTTCTGTGGATTATTGTTGACTTTCAGATACTTGCATCAAAGCTAATTCATCATCAGCTATGTGCAAACTGTATAATACGTATCCCTGTTAATCTTTTTTTTTTTTTTTCCTGCTTCATTTAGGTATTCCTCAGGATTGAGTGTTTCTGGAAAATACAATACAGTTTCAAAATCCTCATTTAACTCTAAACTTCATCTTAAAGGAGTGATTTAAAATCTAAAATATTATATGGAAATATGTTTTAAAAAATATAAACAGTGAATGCTTAGTGGAAAATGAACACACTCTAAGGATTTATGAATGCTTCCTTAAAACTAAAATCCTCACCAGTAATGGCAGAGTGAGCCGCCTCTATAGTACCCAGGATGTATGTTCACTCAGCAGGCACAGTGATCAGACTCCATGAGTCTGAGGTGACCCAGAATGCAGCAGAGAACAGAAAATCTACCATCTCAGAGCAAAAAAGCTTAATTAAAACACTTTAGTTAATGAAAAAGCTTAATTAGTTAATCTATGCTAATGGTTTTGTTTTGAACAAAATAGCCTACAAAGTGCAGTTCAGCTGGGATCTCCAAAGGATAGGTAAACTTGGCCACCATCACTGCATTTTTGCAAGCAGTTCTGGCCAGTTGTCCTTTACCTGGCACAGCTATAGCTGGGTGATGCTGCTTGCCTGCTATCAAGATAAGAAAGGCAAAACAAAACATAATTAGATTAATTTCTTCTCCAGCCTCTCAGTTTCCAAGTATTTGTCAGTTACTCAAATCAGAGGTGAGATCCTGCTTGTTACATGTACAACATCCAGTGTTGCACAGCCCACTGCAGATGTACTGTTGCAAGATGATAAGAAGGGGGAAAAAAAACCATCACGAAAGGATTTATATTGCAAAGTTCTAAGAAGAAGTCCTAACAGTTAAATGCATAAACATTGTATGTAGGTCAAGATTCCCACTTTAACTCTTTATTTCTAAAATGCTCACAATTTTAAAGAAAATGAAAACCAACAAAAGAGGACGGTGTCTGAGGCCACTTTCTCTGGGCATGTGTTATGAAGGGGTAATTAACTGATGTGAGATATGATCTTCAAGGATTGTTTATTAATATGCAATATTCAGAACTCTCATCACCCCAACCACCGATTTTAATAATAATCAGTTCTTCACACAGTCATGAAAACTTTATACAGATAACACAGGATCTAGAAATAATAAGCAGTCATTTATAACATTAACTGAACTCAACTGAACTGGAAGAGAAGGTTCTTGTGGTCAATATACCGCTTGTGGTTAATTGTGCTGCTTGTCCACAGATGGACTCGGGAAGCTCTCTTCTGTTTATGGCAGAAGGCAGTAGTCAATTATAAGAGACTTTAAGTGTGTACTCATAAAATTATCTCCTGACTCATACGGCTGGCTACAGCTTCAGACAGTATCCAAATGCTTCCAGGGAATTTTATTACTGTCTGGTCAGCTGCTGAGACTTCTAATTCTTCCTAGGCTTCAGGGTACTGGGGAAAGAAGGCAGACAATCTCTGACCTGGTCCTGGTATCTCTGGATGATCTGTGTTTCCAGGACTTTCCACCTTAGCAAGAGACTTTCAGGTGTAGGCAGGACGTCTTGTCATGTGCAGTCTCAGCACAATGTCAGACTGGCTATGCAGGCCTATCACATGGAGGCATTTAGAGCCTGTTCCTGGTAAACTCAAGGCAGGCAGTTTCCAGGCAGTTCAGGATATAAGGCAGCAGTAGTGAGCATGAATACAATGAAAAGAGTATAAAATGGCAGGGCTCAGTAGGCAAAGCAAAACAAAACCAAAAGCCCAGAAGCCATGTGGCAAAAGCCTAGTAACTGTCTGAAATGCGATGCTCCCTTTGGACTACAGAGATCTACCAATTAGTATGGCACTTTGCCAAACCTGACCAGGAGCTCGCTTTCCCTTATTTGGGAAGTACAAGTCTGGGCAAGTCGTCTTGTGCTGGGGTTTGAGGCTAATTGAAATATTTTAATGAGAAAAATTAGATTATAGGCTGTGAAAAGAAAACAATTGTAATGTCTGCTTCACTCATAGGCTTGCTGAGATGGACACAAACATGGGTCAGACAGTCTATCAGAGTTGGTGTATCTTCTCCCTGGGCTTCTACTGTTAACCCAACTAATGAATTTGCTTCTAACTCCCCTTGCCAATCCTTCAAATTCACCTTGCATGTCAGGGAGATTCTGGGATATGGTAGAGGGGAGGAAAGAAGGTGGAAGGTTGGTTGGGAGCCCCTCCTGGGGCCAAAAATAAGATGTGATGGTTTGGGAGTTACCCGCCCCCTCCCATGAAAATCACCCAGACTCGACTCAGCCAGCTGGAAGTTAAGTAATGAAGCTGTATTTACAGCTTAGCACAATTCACAAGCATATACATGCACAAATATTTACAGAAATATACAAGTTAAAAGTAATACAAAATACCCCTCCCAGAAATCAGAGTCCGTGACTCTGTCTTATCTATGTTTGTGTACAGGTGCTGCCCTGCCCACCTCCATTCATGGCGGAGGGCTCACACTTGCCGGCTCCTTCCTGGCTCCCACTACGGCTCCTCTCCTTTTTTTCCGCAGCCAGAGGCACGTCTGCCCCCGGTCCTGCCTGGGGCGTCGTGATCCCTTCCCGCCCCGGCTCTGAGCTCGCCTCCACTGTCCTCCCTGGCTACGCCTTGACGCGTGTTCCGGGTGAATAACTACATTGAGCCTTCACCCCCCGTTCTGCCGCGAGTGAGCAGGTAAGCAGTCCGCTGCCGTCTGCCTCACGAGGGAACCGGTGCCGGGTCTCCCTGAAACCCCTGGTGTTCTCCTGGGAGCCCGCTCCGTCCCATGCGCTCGCCAGTCCCCACGCAGTTCTGCCGGTATGACAGCGTCGCCTTCCTCCTCCTGCCTCTGCGTCCGTAAGAACACCTTAGGAACGCAATAACCACCGCAACGCTATCGCTGCTCTTGACTTTAAAAGCTATTCTTATCAAAACCCCCAAACCAAACAAAACCAAACCAAAAACCAAAACAGAACAAAGCCAACCCACCAACACGCCCCCCCCAAAAAACCCCAACAAACAAAAACAACAACAAAACAAAACAAAACCAAAACCAAGTACCACGTCCAAAGTGAGGCTACTGAACGTTCTACGCGTTCCCCCCGGTAAGTTCAGGCCTCGTCTGTTACGACCGTCATCCGCTGGATGCTAGAATGGTATGCGGTGGGGGCGGGACGCATACGTGTGCGGGGGATCATAGCAAGCGTACAGCGCGTCTGTCAGGCGCGGTTGAAACGACGTGGCCGAAACCTATGGGGGCCTATATAGGCTTTGTGTAACTCCAGCCCGAGCGGGCAGACTCGACTCGTCGGCGCAGCCAGTGTGTGGTCGCTCGGCTCACGAGGGAGGGAGAAGGATGCCGATCGCCCACCTAGGCGTTTTCCTGGAACGCGGCACGGCGGCGGAATGCGGTAATGCCGCGCGCAGCGAGCCTGTAGCTGGAATAGGTAGCGGGGGAGGCAGAAGAGACGCCGCAGCACCTCACTGGCGGGGAGGATCCTGCCTAGTTGGCATGTCTATGGTCCCGGATGTGATTGCGCCGGGGAAGGAGGGAGCGTTCTTCCTCCCCTGATTCTCTATGGTGGTTTTCCGGGGGGAAGGGCCACTGCTGGCTCCGCGCGCCTGCGTGA
>VWZE01004465.1:21549-31551 GCA_013396675.1 Eubucco bourcierii
GGTGGGGGTGTCGGGGGTGGGCGGGCCCGAGAATGGGTGGTGGTGGCAGTGGTGGGGGTGCCCAAGCATAGGTGGTGGTGCCAGTGGTGGGGGTGCCCAAGCATAGGTGGTGGTGGCGGTGGTGGGGTGCCCAAGCATAGGTGGTGGTGGCAGTGGTGGTAGTGACCAAGTGTAGGTGGTGCTGCTGGTGCCCAAGCATAGGAAGTGATGATCATAGAATGTGGTCTTGGTTGGAAGGGACTTGCCAAGTTCATCTAGTCCAACCCCCAAGCATAGATGCTGCTGATGCCCAAGCATAGGTGGTGATGCCCACATGCAGGCACAACTGCAGGGCATTACCTGCTCAGCTGGCAGTGCCCTTAACTGACCACGAGATGCTTCCCTTAGTGAAATGCTCCCAACGTGAGACACCAAAAACCCATCCTCAATCCCCTTGGGTTGAGTTCAAAGCTGGGGCAGAAGCTTTTCAGGGTGCCCACTGGTGGGCTCTGCTTCTCCTGGCACCTGGTGTGACGTTTGGCACCCCAAGCTGCTGTGTTTCTCCTGGCAGTGCACCCAGCAGTGGTGATCAGGCAGCGGAAGTCGTACCGCAGAAAAGATGGAGTCTTCCTCTACTTCGAGGACAACGCAGGAGTCATAGTCAACAACAAAGGAGAAATGAAAGGTAGGCACAGGGCCCTGCCTGGCAGCTTTGGTGGTGTGCTGGAGGGAAGGCATGCCCTCCAGATGGACCTGGCTTCAGAGCTGGGCTAATGCCAACAGCATGGGGTTCAACAGAGCCAAGTGTGAGGGTCAGGGCAGTGCCAAGCTGAAATGCTGGCTGGATGGAGAGCAGTGCAAGGGTTAAGGCAGTGCCAAAGTGAAAGCCTGGCTGGGTGAGGGGTGGATGGAGAGCAGTGCAAGGGTTAAGGCAGTGCCAGGGTGAAAGCCTGGCTGGGTAAGGAGTGGATGGAGAGCAGTACAAGGGTTAAGGCAGTGCCAAGGTGAAATCCTGGCTGGCTGGAGAGCAGTGTAAGGGTTAAGGCAGTGCCAAGGTGAAAGCCTGGCTGGATGAAGAGCAGTGCAAGGGTTGGGGCAATGCCGAGGTGAAATCCTGGCTGGATGGAGAGCAGTGCAAGGGTTGGGGCAATGCCGAGGTGAAATCCTGGCTGGATGGAGAGCAGTGCAAGGGTTGGGGCAGTGCCNCTGAAATCCTGGCTGGGTGAGGGGTGGATGGAGAGCAGTGCAAGGGTTAGGGCAGTGCCAGGCTGAAATCCTGGCTGGGTGAGGGGTGGATGGAGAGCAGTGCAAGGGTTAGGGCAGTGCCAGGCTGAAATCCTGGCTGGGTGAGGGGTGGATGGAGAGCAGTGCAAGGGTTAGGGCAGTGCCAGGCTGAAATCCTGGCTGGGTGAGGGGTGGATGGAGAGCAGTGCAAGGGTTAGGGCAGTGCCAGGCTGAAATCCTGGCTGGGTGAGGGGTGGATGGAGAGCAGTGCAAGGGTTAGGGCAGTGCCAGGCTGAAATCCTGGCTGGGTGAGTGGTGGATGGAGAGCAGTGTAAGGGTTAGGGCAGTGCCAGGCTGAAATCCTGGCTGGATGGAGAGCAGTGCAAGGGTTAGGGCAGTGCCAGGCTGAAATCCTGGCTGGGTGAAGGATGGATGAAGAGCAGTGCAAGGATTAGGGCAGTGCCAGGCTGAAGTCCTGGTTGGGTGAAGAGCAGTGCAAGGGTTAGGGCAAGGCCAAGCTGAAATCCTGGCTGGATGAGGGATGGATGGAGAGCAGTCGTGAGAAGGACTTAGGGGTGCTGGGTGCTGAGGAGCTCAGCATGAGCCAGCAGTGTGGGCAGCAGGTGGAGGGAGGGGATTCTGCCCCTGTGCTCTACTGAGACCCTCCCCACCTGCACTGCCAGTGCCAGCTCTGGAGCCCCCAGTACAAGAGGGCTGTGGAACTGTTAAGAGTAGGTCAAGAAGAGGCCACAAAGATGATGCAGAGTGGTGCAGAACCTCCCCTGTGTGGACAGGCTGGGAGAGTTGGGACTGTTCAGCCTGGAGAGGAGAAGGTTCCAGGGAGACCTCAGAGCAGCCTTCCAGTACCTGAAGGGACTCCAGGAGAGCTGGGGAGGAACTTTGGAGTGATGGGACAAGGGAGGATGGATTGAAACTGGAGCAGGGGAGACTTAGGTTGGACATCAGGAAGAAATTCCTGACAATGAGGGTGGGGAGACCCTGGAAGAGGTTACCCAGAGAAGCTGTGGAGGCTCCAAGCCTGGAGGTGGTCAAGGCCAGGCTGGGTGAGGCTTTGAGCAAGCTGCTCTGGCAGGAGGTGTCTGTGCCCATAGCAGGAGGTTGAAACTGGATGGTCCTTAAGGTCCCTTCCAAGCCATCTAGGAAAGGAAAGTGGAGAGGGGTGGGTGGGCAGCATGGCTGAGCTCTCCTGGACAGGAGGAGCCAGGAGAGCTGCTAGGCCTCAGCTGGAGCTTGTGTGAAACACTACTCTGAGCCAGCTCTGCACCTGCTTGGACCTCTGACATTGTCTTCTCCTCTCCTGCAGGCTCTGCCATCACAGGCCCCGTGGCCAAGGAGTGTGCAGATCTGTGGCCCAGGATAGCCTCCAATGCGGGCAGCATCGCCTGAGCAGCAGCTCCTGGCACCAAATAAAGTCCTTTCTACCAAAGCAGTGGTGTCCTTCTTGCCCAAGCATCTTCCTCTGCCCACAACCAACTTCCCAGTCAAGGACTTGGTTCTGGGAAGCCTTTTTGTGGGAATTCCCTGTTAGGAAAATGGGATTTGAACATCCAGCGATGAGGTTGTGTCAGGTAGGGACATCTACGTCCTGACAGAGATCTGGAGGGGGCTGCCCTGAATGGCTTCAGTCTGAGCAGTGCTGAGGGGACTGATCCAAGTCTGCTGTGGAAACTGGGAGGGACCTCAAAGGCCTTCTCTAAGAAGCTCTCATCCAGGCACTCTCAGAATTATAGGCCTGGAATTTTCTAACAGATTGGGCAGTTCTCTCAGTGTGGAGAGAAGGCTCCCAGGTGACCTTCTTGTGGCCTTTCAATATCTTCAGGAGGCTACAAGAAAGCTGGGGAGAAACTTTTTAGGCTGTCAGGTAGGGATAGGGCTGGGGGGAATGGAACAAAGCTGGAAATGGGAAGATTCAGACTGGATGTTAGGAAGAAGTTGTTGAGCATGAAGGTGGTGAGAGCCTGGAAGGGGTTGCCCAGGGAGGTGGTGGAAGCCTCATCCCTGGAGGTGTTCAAGGCCAGGTTGGATGAGGCTGTGGAGAGCCTGAGCTGGTGTGAGGTGTCCCTGGGCATGGCAGGGGGGTTGGGACTGGCTGATACTTGTGGTCCCTTCCAGCCCTGATTTGTTCTAGGACTCTAATTCTAAAGTGCTGCTGAGATGTTTTGAGGGGCAAAAACGTGGCCTGGAGCTGACCTGTGCCAGCAGCTCTTGGGTTTGTTGTATGGAAAGGACTTGGAGAGCATTTGTTAGGCCTTGCTGAAGACATGCAAGGATACATCAGCCCCACTGCTGCTGGCTGAGGTGGTGGCTGAAGGCTCTGCTGCTGCACCCTCCAGCAGTGGTGAAACAGGCCCAGAGGTCACTGGGAGTGGCTCAGGGCAAGGAGAAGTGTGGAGGGGGTTGAACTGGAGATGAGCTGAAGGGCTTCAAGGTGAGGGTGGAAGGAGAGGGCCACACAGAGCTCTGCTGTGTGAAGGTGGTGCTGGTGGTGGTCCTGGATGTGAACCACAGGTCAGGTCCTTTTCTGGCCCTCCTGAGTCAGGGGCAGGGAGGTTGCCTTGTGCCTGGCTTCATGTGGAAGGTGGAGTTGTGGATCTGGTGGCCTGCAGCTGCCAGACAGGTCCTGGGGTGGGTACTGGAGAGCTGCTGCCAGGGCTGGCTCCTGGAGTGGTGGAACTCTGCTCCATCTGCCCTGGCAGGAAGCCATTCCCACAACATCCTTCGTTTTAACTTTGTCTTGGGGATTCAGCCTTCATTTTTCCCTCTCCTTGGAGATTCACCTTTACTTTTTCCCTTCATTGAGGATTCCTCCTTCATTTTTCCCTTTCCTTGAGGATTCCTCCTTCATTTTTCCCTCTCCTTGGAGATTCCTCCTTTGTTTTTCCCCTCCTTGGAGATTCCTCCTTTGTTTTTCCCCTCCTTGGAGATTCCTCCTTTGTTTTTCCCCTCTCCTTGGAGATTCCTCCTTCATTTTCCCCCCTCTCCTTGGAGATTCCTCCTTCATTTTCCTCCCTCTCCTTGGAGATTCCTCCTTCATTTTCCTCCCTCTCCTTGGAGATTCCTGATGCTTCCACCTCAGGTTAAGAGTGGAGGAAGGAGGATGGTGAAGGAACCAAAGCCTGTGAGGTTGTGCAGCACAGTGGTGAGCAAGAGCACCAAAGTCTTGCAGTGGTTTGTAACATGTTGGGTTTTAAACACCTCTGCAATGTATTTTAGCCTCAAAACTGTTTCTTGGAAGGTTCCCATGGGATAATCAGGAGCTGTGTGCTGGCAGCAGCTGGGAAGGGGAAATGCAAAAGGACCTACAAGGGTCTGAGGGGCCACTCTCTTCTCCTCAGGCTGTCCCACGGAGCAGGCAGTGGTTATGGCTTCTTCCCAACAGCCCTGGAGCACTCCAAAAGGGGCAAGAAATGTCCTGGCTGCCACCTCAGCAAACCTCTGCCTGAAGCTGGTGTCTTTGAGCATCATTCCAGTGCTGGAGGTGTTCCTCAGACCTGGGGAGAGAAGCAGAGACCTGCTCATGAGTAAGGAACCGCCACTGGAAATAACTTCTCCCTTCACCTGCTGGGCAGAAGTGCTGCAGTTTGGATCTGTGAAGGCTTTTTGTGGGGCAGAGCCTGGCAGGAGAGTTGAGTGGAAACCTTTTTGGGTGGGTTTGTTTTGGATGCCCTCCCCTTGGGGAGCAGACAGAGGCTGAGGGAGGTGTGGTGGAAGCTCTGCAGGCTGGTGTGCAGGGCAGGGCACACCCCGAGGCCAAACAAAGGTGCAGCCCAGGGCATGCAGTGGTGTTTTGAAGTCCTCTTTGCTTTTATTTCTGGAGCAGCTCCAGAGAGGGGCAACCAAGCTGGGGAAGGGTCTGGAGAGCAAGGCTGAGGGAGAGGAGCAGCTGAGAGCTGGGGAAGGGCCTGGAGAGCAAGGCTGAGGGAGAGGAGCAGCTGAGAGCTGGGGAAGGGCCTGGAGAGCAAGGCTGAGGGAGAGGAGCAGCTGAGAGCTGGGGAAGGGCCTGGAGAGCAAGGCTGAGGGAGAGGAGCAGCTGAGAGCTGGGGAAGGGCCTGGAGAGCAAGGCTGAGGGAGAGGAGCAGCTGAGAGCTGGGGAAGGGCCTGGAGAGCAAGGCTGAGGGAGAGGAGCAGCTGAGAGCTGGGGAAGGGCCTGGAGAGCAAGGCTGAGGGAGAGGAGCAGCTGAGAGCTGGGGAAGGGTCTGGAGAGCAAGGCTGAGGGAGAGGAGCAGCTGAGAGCTGGGGAAGGGTCTGGAGAGCAAGGCTGAGGGAGAGGAGCAGCTGAGAGCTGGGGAAGGGTCTGGAGAGCAAGGCTGAGGGAGAGGAGCAGCTGAGAGCTGGGGAAGGGTCTGGAGAGCAAGGCTGAGGGAGAGGAGCAGCTGAGAGCTGGGGAAGGGTCTGGAGAGCAAGGCTGAGGGAGAGGAGCAGCTGAGAGCTGGGGAAGGGTCTGGAGAGCAAGGCTGAGGGAGAGGAGCAGCTGAGAGCTGGGGAAGGGTCTGGAGAGCAAGGCTGAGGGAGAGGAGCAGCTGAGAGCTGGGGAAGGGTCTGGAGAGCAAGGCTGAGGGAGAGGAGCAGCTGAGAGCTGGGGAAGGGTCTGGAGAGCAAGGCTGAGGGAGAGGAGCAGCTGAGAGCTGGGGAAGGGTCTGGAGAGCAAGGCTGAGGGAGAGGAGCAGCTGAGAGCTGGGGAAGGGTCTGGAGAGCAAGGCTGAGGGAGAGGAGCAGCTGAGAGCTGGGGAAGGGTCTGGAGAGCAAGGCTGAGGGAGAGGAGCAGCTGAGAGCTGGGGGAGTTCAGCCTGGAGGAGGCTGAGGGAGAGGAGCAGCTGAGAGCTGGGGGAGTTCAGCCTGGAGGAGACTGAGGGGAGAGGAGCAGCTGAGAGCTGGAGGAGGCTGAGGGAGAGGAGCAGCTGAGAGCTGGGGGAGTTCAGCCTGGAGGAGGCTGAGGGGAGACCTCATTGCTCTCCACAACTCCCTGAAAAGAGGCTGAAGCCAGGTGGGGCTTGGTCTTTTCTATCTAGAAATGATGAGAGGAAATGGCCTCAGGTTGCACCAGAGGAGGTTTAGGTTGGACATGGAAGAAACTTCTCTGCTGAAAGGTTCTCAAAGACTGTCAGAAACTGCCCAGGGAAGTGGTTAAATCCTCATCCCTGGAGGTGTCTCAGAGGGGCAGAGCTGTGGTGCTGAGTGCCTTGGCAGAGTTAAGAGACTGGTTGGTAGTGGCTGACCTGAAAAGGGCTTTGCCAACTCAAACCCTTCAGTGATTCCCTGGCTCTGTAAAGAGACCTTTCAAAGGAAGCAAGTTGGGAATTCATTAACTCGGCCCCAGGAGCCTGGCTGAGGAGAGAGAGGAGGAGGAGGAGGAGGAGTGTGAGGGCTGTGGTGTGAGAGGCAGCACTGCAAGGGCAGTGAGCAGTGGAATGCAGCAGAGCCAGCTCCTGCTTGCACAAAAGGAGCTGGCCAAGGAGTTGGTGCTCTGGGGGTATAGCTCAGGGGTAGAGCATTTGACTGCAGATCAAGAGGTCCCCGGTTCAAATCCGGGTGCCCCCTCCCCTTTTCCTTCTTGGGTCCTCCCCTTTTCCTCCTTGGTCTTATTTTTTTTCATCAGGAAAGAAAACAACAAAAAAAAAGTGGATTTGGAGCAAATGATTTCAGTGCTTTCCCCCAAGCTGTGTGCATCCTGTTGGCCAGAGGGAGAGCAGCAGATCTATTCCTCCCCTCCAAAGAGAAGAGGAGGGTCTGGGGAGTGTTTGTGGGCTGAGAGTTGAGTATTTCAGGATCAGCTGCTTTTTGTGCTTGCCTCCAGCTCTGCTGTCCCCAGCAGCTCTGTGTCCTCCTCCTGCTGGAGTGAAGCCAGAGGAGGCCACAGAGAGGAGCCAAGGGTTAGAGCAGCTCTGCTGTGAGCACAGGCTGAGGGAGCTGGAGGGGTGCAGCCTGCAGAGGCTCAGGCTCCAGGGGCACCTCAGAGCTGCTGCCAGGGCCTGAAGGCATCCTGCAGGGAGGCTGCAGAGAGACTTTTGCTGAGGGAGTCTGAGCCAGGCCAAGGGGGAATGGTTTGGAGCTGAGGCAGAGCAGGGTTAGAGTGGAGCTGAGGAAGGAGTTGTTGAGTGTGAGGGTGGTGAGAGCCTGGCACAGGCTGCCCAGGGAGGCTGTGGCTGCCTCCTGCCTGGGAGTGTTGAGGGCCAGGCTGGATGAGGCCATAAGGAGCTGAGCCCAGCTAAGAGCTGTTCTTGGGCATGGCAGTGAGGTTGGAGCAGCTCAGCTCTGAGATCCCTTCCAACCCTGAGGCATTCAGGCAGTCATTTGCAGAGCTGTGCCAGGCCATTAAGGAGCAGCTTCCTGCAGAGCAGGTGTGTGTGGCTGTGGGGGTATAGCTCAGTGGTAGAGCATTTGACTGCAGATCAAGAGGTCCCCGGTTCAAATCCGGGTGCCCCCTCATGAGCCCCTCTTTTTTGGGTGATTTGAGGGCATTTCCTCACTGGAAGGCTAACTGCTAAGGTCAGCTTAGCTTCCTCTCCTAACATTTCCTTTTAAAGTCCCAGAGAGAGGTGGGAAGCTTGAGGAAGAGGTCAAAGACTCTGAGGCAGCTGCTGTGTCACCTCCTAATCTGCTCCAGGAGAACAGATTGCAACTGGGAGAGGAAACAGATGTTGACTGGAGAGGAACTGGGCCAAGGTCAGCTGGGAAGTGCCAGAGGACAGGCAGTGGCTGCAGTGCAGTGATGCAACCAAGGTCCCTGCTGCTGTCACCTCTCAGCCTGGCAGCTGCTGCAGCAGGATTGAATCTGTGGGGAACACAAAGGTCCAGGTTTGGAGAGGTTTAGGGGAGGGATTCTTTGCTGGTAAGGTGGCAGAGCTGGGCACAGGGGGGTATAGCTCAGTGGTAGAGCATTTGACTGCAGATCAAGAGGTCCCTGGTTCAACTCCAGGTGCCCCCTCTTTTTGTTACTCCTCCTCTCCTTTTGCTAAGGAGTTGGTGATGGAAAGGAGGAGGAGAGATGTGCCTGGGTGCTGTGAGCCTGTGTGGTAGAGTGAAGTTGGTTTATGAGCTGTTTTTCAAGCTGCTGAGGCCCTGGGTGCAAAGGAGGTGCAGGAGCTGTGCAGTGTGAGTAAATTGTCACTGCCTGCTCTTGTCTCTGACCTTGTTTCTCTGTAGTACTGATTTTTTTTCCTCCCAACTTGTCATTTTTTAGCCCCAGAACATCCTTTGGCAGGCACATGAAGGGGCACAAAGAGCTGTGAAGGAAAGGACTGTAAACAGTGACCACAAACCCTTGTTCCTCCCAAAAATAATGTTTTTAAGGTGCTCTTGTGGGGCTGTTGGGCACAGGGGGGTATAGCTCAGTGGTAGAGCATTTGACTGCAGATCAAGAGGTCCCTGGTTCAACTCCAGGTGCCCCCTCTTTTATTTTCTTCTCTTTTCCTTTTACCAGCTACTTGGTGATGGAAAGGAGGAGGAGAGATGTGCCTGGGTGCTGTGAGTGTGTGTGCTGCAGTGAAGTTGGTTTGTGAGCTGCATTCTTCAAGGTGCTGAGGCCCTGAGTGCAAAGGAGGTGCAGGAGCTGTGCAGTGTGAGTAACTGCTCACTGCCTGCACTTGTCCTTCTGATTGCCTGCAGAAGTTTTCTGTCCAGCTGCTGGACACAGGAAGGTGCATGCAGAGCTGCCAGGTGAAAGTGCAGTGGAGAGAAAACTTTGTCTCTCTCAGTGTATGTTTTTAAAGTGCCCTTGTGGAAGCCCTGAGCACAGGGGTTATAGCTCAGTGGTAGAGCATTTGACTGCAGATCAAGAGGTCCCTGGTTCAACTCCAGGTGTCCCCTGTTTTATTTACTCCTCCTCTCCTTTTGCTAAGGAGTTGGTGATGGAAAGGAGGAGGAGAGATGTGCCTGGGTGCTGTGAGCCTGTGTGGTAGAGTGAAGTTGGTTTGTGAGCTGCATTCTTCAAGGAGCTGAAGCCCTGGATGCAAAGGAGGTGCAGGAGCTGTGCAGTGTGAGTAAATTGTCACTGCCTGCTCTTGTCTCTGACCTTGTTTCTGTGGAGTGCTGATATTTTTTCCTCCTAATTTATCATCTTCTATCCCCAGAACAGCCCTTGTCAGGCAGATAAAGATGCAGAAAGAGCCATGAAAGACTCAAAGCAGTGCCCATAAACCCTTTTTCTCCCCAAAACAATGTTTTTAAGGTGCCCTTGTTGGGGTGCTGGGCACAGGGGGGTATAGCTCAGTGGTAGAGCATTTGACTGCAGATCAAGAGGTCCCTGGTTCAACTCCAGGTGCCCCCTCCTTTTTTTTTTCCTCTTCCTCTCCTTTTGCCAACAACTTTGTGATGGAAAGAAGGAGGAGAGATGTGCCTGGGTGCTGTGAGCCTGTGTGGTAGAGTGAAGCTGACTTGTGAGCTGCATTCTTCAAGGTGCTGAGGCCCTGAGTGCAAAGGAGGTGCAGGAGCTGTGCAGTGTGAGTAACTTCTCACTGCCTGCACTTGTCCTTCTGATTGCCTGCACCTTCCTGTATCCAGCAGCTGGACAGAAAACTTCTGCAGGCAGAGCTGCCAGGTGAAAGTGTCTAAGCAGTGGAGAGAAAACTTTGTCTCTCTCAGTGTATGTTTTTAAAGTGCCCTTGTGTAGGCCCTAGGCATGGGGGGGGTATAGCTCAGTGGTAGAGCATTTGACTGCAGATCAAGAGGTCCCTGGTTCAACTCCAGGTGCCCCCTTTTTAGCTCCTTTTTTCCCCTCAGCCTTCCTCTTCCACCATCTCCGCCCAGAGAGCCTTTCTCAGCCGTCTCAGATCTTAGCAA
>VWZE01004467.1:15651-27407 GCA_013396675.1 Eubucco bourcierii
CCAGCACACAGTTGCTGTCTGGGCTGCACTCACACTGCAGCCTCAGCTTGAGCTTTTCCTCACCCCTGTCCACTGTGTTCACACTGATATCCATTCCCACTTGATTACAGACTGTCACATTTACTGCTGCTGCCTTTGCACTGGCACCTGAAGGCTGGAGAGTGGCTACAGAGAGTTGTTCTTCTCTCTTCAGCAGATGGCACAGCCTTGGCCAGCAGGAGACAGGTTGAGGTGAGCGCTGAGCAGCTGCTCTCTGCCTGCTGAGAGGATCAGGCCCTGCAGGCTGCCTGGGAAACTGCAGCTGCTGCTACTGGGATGGCTGTGGTCCAGCAGGATCTCCCAACAAACAGCTTTGTGGGTGAAGTACAGGAGTCATGGAAACATGGAATCATAGGATCATGGAATCCTAGAATCATGGAATCATAGAATCCTAGAATCAAGGAATCATGGAATCCCAGAATCATGGAATCACAGAATCATGGAATCATGGAATCATTAAATCATGGAATCCCAGAATCCTAGAATCATGGAATCCTAGAATCACAGAATCATAGAATCCCAGAATCATGGAATCATGGAATCATAGAATCCTAGAATCCTGGAATCATGTAATCATAGAATAATGGAATCCTAGAATCACAGAATCATGGAATTATGGAATCATAGAATCATAGACTCCTACAATCATAGAATCATGGAATCATGGGATCCTAGAATCCTGGAATCCTAGAATCACAGAATCAAGCAGGTTGGAAGAGAGCTCCAAGCTCACCCAGCCCAACCTAGCACCCAGCCCAAGCCAATCAACCAGACCATGGCACTAAGTGCCCCANAGGATTATGGAATCCTAGAATCATGGAATCATGGAATCAGAATTATGGAATCCTAGAATCACAGAATCATGGAACTATGGAATCCTAGAATCCTAGAATCATGGAATCATAGAACTATGGAATCCTAGAATCATAGAATCATGGAATCATGGAATCCTAGAATCATGGAATCATAGAACTATGGAATCCCAGAACCCTAAGATCCTAGAATCATGGAATCCTAGAATCATGGAATCAGAATTATGGAATCCTAGAATCATAGAATCATGGAATCATGGGATCCTAGAATCCTNGACTCTATGGAGGTCCCCTCCAACCCCTGACATCTTGGGATCCTGGGATCCTGTGACTTGCAGGTGCCTTTGGCCATGCATGGTTTGGGAGATGCAGAGTGCAGGGTTTCAAGTGAACTGAAGCTAAGCTTCACCCCAGGCTGTGCCCAGCTGCTTCCAAGGGCTGGTTGTGATAGGACAGGAGGGAATGGATTGAAGCTTGCAGAGGGGAGATTGAGAGTGGGGATAAGAACCCCCACCTGGTATTGTTGCCTGGAATTGTTTTGGTTGGAAAAGGTCTCTGAGCTCAGCCCCTCCAACCAGCAACCCAACCACTAAACCATGGTCCCCAAGTGCCATGGCCACAGATTTCCTGAGCACCTCCAGGGATGGGGACTCCACCACCTCCCTGGGCAGCCTGTGCCAATCCCTGACCACTCTTGCAGCAAACAAATTATTTGAACTGGGTTTGAAGTGGCAGAGGAGAGATTGAAAGTGGATGGTAGGAAGGAGTGAGGGTGGTGAGACACTGGCACAAGTTGCCCAGGGAGGTTGTGGAGCACAGAAGCACAGAATGTGATCTGATCACCCTGGAGGTGTTCAGGAGCAGGCTGGATGAGGCCTTGAGCAATCTGTTCTAGTAGCCCCTTCAGGTACTGGAAAGCTACTCCAAGGCTACAAGAAGCCTACAATGAGCTTGGATTCTCAATATCATGGAACTGGCTAATTTAGGAAATCCTAAACCAAGAGAGCTCCTGAGGCAGCACAGCAAGGAGAGCAATGTTCACAGTCTCACAGTCTCACAGTATCACCAGGGTTGGAAGAGACCTCAAAGCTCACCAAGTCCAACAGTTCCCACAGCCCTCCAGACCAGACCATGGCACCAAGTGCCACGTCCAAACCTGCCTTGAACACCTCCAGGGACGCTGACTCCACCACCTCCCTGGGCAGCCCATTCCAGCAGGCAATGACTCTCTCAGGCAACAACTTTCTCCTCACCTCCAGCCTAAACTTCCCCTGGCACAGCTTGAGAAGCAATGTTAGAAGGGAAGAGAGAAGTGATTCTGAGACAGATGGTGTGAGGCAGAAGTTCTTCCAGAAGCATTTTGCCTGCAAGTGTTCAGGTGTCTGCTTGCTTCAGACATGCAACAGTGCTGCTACCTTGAGGCCCCTGAGCACAAGCACACTGCTTTTGCAGTGACAGGCAGAGTGTCAGGTTAGAACAGGCTCACAGGCTCACAGGATGTCAAGGGTTGGAAGGGACCCAAAGAGCTCATCCAGTCCAACCACCCTGCCAGAGCAGGACCAGAGAAACCAGCTCAGAGCACACAGGAGCACATCCAGACAGGTCTGCAAAGGCTCCACAGAAGGAGACTCCACAACCTCTCTGGGTAGCCTGTGCCAGGGCTCTGGGACCCTTCCAGGTAAGAAGTTGCCCCTTGTGTTGAGCTGGAACCTCCTTTGCTGCAGCTTCCATCCATTACAGGTGGAGACCTCTCCACATCTGGCATCTTTCCCCTCTATCTTCTCATTCCTAACTGATTCTTAATTGACTGTTTACCTAGGCAGCATTTGAAAGATGTCCTAAACCTCTCAGGATGCAGATGATCAGTTGAACACAACTGTTGGAAAGCTCCTAGAGCCATCTGGAAGTGTCCTCACCTCCAGAACTAGAAGGAGAGGCAGTGCCTTCACTTGCTTACCCAGGCAGCCTCATACAGCACTGCCCACAAAGCATTTGAGCTGAACAGACAACACAGGGGTGGCTGCCTCAGGAGCACAGTGCCAGGGCTCCTGCTTGGCATCCTTGGGCTTAGCTAACTACAGCCATGGCTCTGCCTCAGACACAGCAGCTGCCAAGAACACTCAGCTCCTACTTCCAGTGCAGCACTGAAGTTGTTAGGAAGTGTTGGGCAAATCAACTAGAAGAGACCTTAGAGTAACCTTGCAGGATCTGAAGTGGGCTACAGGAAGGCTGGGGAGGGACTATTGACAAGGTCTGGGAATGACAGCACAAGGGGCAATGAGTTTGAAGTGTCAGAGGGGAGATTGAAAGTGGATGTTAGGAGGAAGTTGTTTGCAGTGAGGGTGGTGAGACACTGGCACAGGTTGCCCAGGGAGGTTGTGGAGCACAGAATCACCCAACGTGATCTTTGATCACCAGATCAAAGATCTTTGATCTTTGATCTTTGACCCCAGACCCTGGGGTATGGTAGAGGGGTGGGGAGAAGGTGGAAGGGTGGTTGGGAGCCCCTCCTGGGGTCTCTGATTTCTGGGAGGGGAGTTGTGTTTCTGTATTGCCTTTAACTTGTCTATGTCTGTAACTATTCCTGTCTGTTGTGTCTATCTCTGCTTGTACATTGTGCTGAGCTGTAAACAGAGCTTCAGGTCTTAACTTCCATCTGGCTGAGTCTAGTCTGGGGGATTTTCATAGAGTGTGTGGGGGTGGGTAATCATAGAATCATAGAATCATAGAATGGGAAGGTTGGAAGGGACCTCAAAGCTCAGCCAGTTCCAACCCCCTGCCATAGACAGGGACACCTCCCACTAGCACAGGGCACTCAAGGCCTCATCCAGCCTGGCCTTGAACACCTCCAGGGAGGGAGCAGCCACAACCTCCCTGGGCAACCTGTGCCAGTCTCTCACCACCCTCACTGCAAACAACTTCCTCCTAACATCCACTTTCAATCTCCCCTCTGACACTTCAAACCCATTGCCCTTGTCCTGGCATTCCAAGCCCTTGTCAATAGTCCCTCCCCAGCCTTCCTGTAGGCCCCCTTCAGATCCTGGAAGGCCACTATCAGGTCTCCTGGAAGCCTTCTCCTCTCCAGGCTGCAGAGCCCCAACTCTCTCAGTCCTCATAACAACTCCCAAACCATCACACTGCATGAAAATCAGCTGAGTGATCTCTCTGCCTTTTAGTGAGCCAAGCCTAAAAGGCTTTTAAACTACTGCCCTTTGTTCCTCCCAACATCCCTGTTCCCCCATGGCAGAGATGCTCCACCTATGAACACAGGCCCATATATCACAGAGAGGCAATTTTCTGGGCAAAAAGCCTGCTCTTCATGTCCCTCTTTCTAAGTGGTCCCTCAGGTATCAGAGTAAATGAACTGTCATGGTGAACCACAGCCTCCCTCCTGCTGCAGAGCCTCTGTTTGTTCTGATGAGGAAGAAGCAGCAGCCTGCGCCCCCCTCCCCCTTCTCTCCCCTCCCCTCCCCAGCAGCCTACGCTTGCAAAGTCCTCCTGGAATGCAAAGAGGGAGCAGGATGAAGGCTTTTGGAGTGCACGTGGATGGTTTAGCTGATGTGCACACACAGACACAGAGGGAAGCTGCCACTGCTGGGAGACATCAAATCCTCTCCGTGAGCACAGAGCTTACGCAGCTATGGAGAGCTTTTGCTCTGCACTCCTCTCCTGCTGCTAAAAGATTGAGCTGAGAGCTGACCAGGCAGTGGCCTACTGAGTAATTTGTGTTGGCAGAAGGCTGGAAAACACAGTTTGTTATAGGTAAGCAAAGTAAAACTGGTATGCATTTTGCTGGTGTAATTGCAGCAGAGTCAGTAGCTAATTCCCACTGCTCCTGGATCCGGATTGTTACTGCCAGAACATCAGGAGGAACTTGGGTTCTGCAGCCTGGCTCCAGGGAAGTTTGTCTGTTAAATAGATGATTCTAGAAACAAAGAATGGCTTGGGTTGGACCTTGAAGAGCAACTAGTTCCAACCTCCCTTCAGAGAACCACAGAACAGGTTGGAAGGGATCCCCAGACATCGAGTCCAACCCTCTGCCAAGGCAGGATCACCCAGGGGAGTTTGCACAGCAAGGCATAGAATCATAGAATGGGAAGGTTGGAAGGGACCTCAAGGATCAGCCAGTTCCAACCCCCTGCCATAGGCAGGGACACCTCCCACTAGCACAGGGCACTCCAGGCCTCCTCCAACCTGGCCTTGAACACCTTCAGGGAGGGAGCAGCCACAACCTCCCTGAGCAACCTGTGCCAGTGTCTCACCACCCTCACTGCAAACAACTTCCCCCTAACATCCGCTGTCAGTCTCCCCTCTGACACTTCAAACCCATTCCTCTTGGCCTGTCGTTTCAAGCCCTTGTCAATAGTCCCTCCCCAGCCTTCCTGCAGGCCCCTTCAGATCCTGGAAGGCTACTCTCAGGTCTCCTGGAAGCCTTCTCCTCTCCAGGCTGAAGAGCCCCAACTCTCTCAGCCTGTCCTCATAGGAAAGCTGCTGCAGCCTCGTGGCCTCCTCTGGCTCCAACACTTCCATGTCCTTCCTGTGCTGAGGGCTCCAGAACTGCACCCAGGACTGCAGGTGGGGTCTGAGGAGAGCAGAGCAAAGGGGTAGAATCCCCTCCCTTGCCCTGCTGCCCACTCTGCTCTGCTGCAGCCCAGGACTCAGTTGGCTGTCTGGGCTGCATGTTTGGAAGTCTGGGTTTGGAAGTCTCCAGAGAAGGAGACTCCACAATCTCTCTGGGCAGCTTGGGTCAGTCCCTTCCATGGGCAGGGACACCTCTCAGCTAGACTCAGCTGCTGAAGGCCTTATCCAACCTGGCCTTCAACACCTCCAGGGAGGGGACAGCCACAATCTCTCTGAGCAACCTGTGTCAGAGTCTCTCCACCCTCACTCTCAACAGTTTCTTCCTCATTTCTGCTCTCACTCTCCCCTCTTCCAGCTCAAAGCCACTGTTCCTCCTCCTCTCACTCCCAGCCCTTGTCAGAAATCTCTCCCCAGCTCTCCTGTAGCCCCTTCAGCTGCTATAAGGTCTCCCTGGAGCCTTCTCCAGCCTCAGCTCTTGCACCCTATCCCCAGTCACAGGTTTATAGAATGGGTTGGGTTGGCAGAGACCTTAAAGATCATCCAGCTCCAACCCCCCCAGCCATGGATAGGGACACCTCCCACTAGCATAGGTTGCTCAAGGCTTCATCTTGGGCAACCTGTGCCAGTGTCTCCTCACCTTCACTCTCAAGAATTTCTTCCTCATCTCCACTCTCACTCTCCCCTCTTCCAGCTCCAAGCCATTTTTCCTTATCCTGCCACTCCAAGCCCTTGCCAAAAGTCTCTCCCCAGCTCTCCTGTAGCCCTCTTCATGTACCTACAAGCTGGAGAGGGACTTTTGACAAAGGCTTGGAGTGATTGGATGGGAGCTATGACTTTGAGCTGGAAGAGGAGAGGATTTATACTGGATATTAGATATAAATCCTTCAGAGGGAGGGTGGTGAGATGGAATTCCAACTGATTTTTGCACGTGCCAGAGGCTGACACCAAATGCCTGCATAAGCTGAACTATTCTGGAAGCCTTAGATGAGGTTGCCCCTTAAACTATTTCATTTGTGGGATTCCACCCCCACCCCCATTTTATTATGCTCAGCTCCCAGATATTTTTATAACAATCCAAGCTGGAGTGTAAGCAGTAGGGGTGGGGGGGAATGTGATCAGAATTGGAGCAGAAGATGAGATTCACACAACTCTCAACGATCCTGACAGGCATTTATTGATTACTTTGGGCATAAACTGTATTGATTATGGTAATGAGAGCCCAGTGACAGGCAAGCTTGGCAGGTCACCCTTTGCATGGCTGAATGCTTGCATGCAAAGCACTGCTGGAACTCACACAATTATGCATTGCTGAAGTTTCCACTCCTGAATGTCTATGACTCTGTGATTCTATGATTCTATGATTCTATGATTCTGTGATTCTGTGACTGTGATCCTGTGACTCTGATTCTGTGACTCTGTGATTCTGTGACTGTGATCCTGTGATTCTGTGACTCTGTGATTCTGTGACTCTGTGATTCTGTGATTCTGTGATTCTATGATTCTATGATTCTGTGATTCTGTGATTCTGTGATTCTGTGATTCTGTGATTCTGTGATTCAGTGATTCTGTGACTCTGTGATTCTGTGATTCTGTGACTCTGTGATTCTGTGACTGTGATCCTGTGACTGATTCTGTGATTCTGTGATTCTGTGACTCTGATTCTGTGATTCTGTGATTCTGGGATTCTGGGATTCTGGGATTCTATGATTCTGGGATTCTGGGATTCTGGGATTCTATGATTCTGGGATTCTGGGATTCTGGGATTCTGGGATTCTGGGATTCTTCAATTCTATGACTCTGTGGTTCTATGATTCTGCGATTCTATGACTGATTTTATGACTCTGATTCTATGATTCTGTGACTCTGTGACTCTGTGATTCTATGATTCTGTGATTCTATGATTCTATGATTCTGTGACTCTGTGACTCTGTGATTCTATGATTCTGTGATTCTATGATTCTATGATTCTGTGACTCTGTGATTCTGTGATTTTATGATTCTGTGATTTTATGACTCTGTGATTTTATGACTCTATGATTCTATCATCTCAGAACCCTTTTCCAACCCTGCTGATTCCATGATGCAAAGCATCACAAATAAATCCAGGGCATTTTGCACATTGCATTGCCTCCCTATGCCAGCAATAGCCTCCTCCAGAAAGCAAAGAGCTCACCCTGGGAGGGCAGACAGCTGCAGCTGAGTGGCCCAACATGGATGAGCTCTGAGGGTGAATCTTTGCCTGCCAGAGGCGAGGGAGCTGCAGCAGTGGCAATGCCCTGACACACTTGTAAGGTTCTCAAGGCTATCTCTAGTCACAGTGTTTATGCAGCTTAAGATCTGAAATGTAACAGCTACTGTTAGCCCAAGATAAGGCACAATGAAAAGTGTCTCTAGCTGGTGAGGCTTATTTCTGTATATCAAATTGTTTCATGCTGCAAGGTTTCAATTGGGTTCTAATTAAATTACACAGTTTTTTTTTTTTTCCCCCTTCTTTTCTTATTCTTTATTTTTTAACCTTCTATTTTTTCCTCCTCTTTTTTACCTTCTTTTTTTAAAACCTTCTTTCCTTTCACCTTCTTTTTTCTTCCCTTTCCCCCTTTTTTTCTTCTTTTTTCCCTTCTATTTTCCCCTTCTGTTTTCCTTCTTTTTTTCCCTTCTATTTTTCCCTTCTTTTGTTTTCCTTCTTTTTTCCCCCTTTCTTTTTTCCCCTTCTTTTTTCCCTTTTTTTTAACTTCATTTTTCACCTTCTTTTTTTTTACCTTCTTTCTTTTAACCTTTTATTAACCTACTTTTCCCCCTTTTCCCCCTTCTTTTTCCCCGCTTTCTTTTTTTTCCTTCTTTTTTCCTCCTTATTTTCCCCTTATTTCCCTTCTTTTTTAACCTTATCTTTACCTTATTTTTTCCTTCTTTTTTCCCATCTTTTTTCCCTCTCTTTTTTACTTTATTTTTTACCTTCCTTTTTTTCACCTTCATTTTTTTCCTTTTTTCCCCTTTTAAAAACTTTTTAAACCTTCTTTTATTTAATTCCTTTTTTCCTTCTTTTTTTCCTTTCTTTTTCCCTTCTTTTTTATCTTCCCCCCCTTCTTTTTTCCCTTCCCCCTTCTTTTTTTCCTTTTTTCCCCTTCTNTTTTCCTTCTTTTTTTCTTTTTTTTTTCCCCCTTCTTTTTTTCCTTTTTTCCCCTTCTTTTTTCCCTTTCCCCCCCTTCTTTTTTCCCTTCTTTGCCCCTTCTTTTTGTCCTTTTCTCCTTCTTTTTTCCCTTCTTTCCCCCTTCTTTTTTCCCTTCTTTCCCCCTTTTTTTCCTTTTCCCCTTCTTTTTTCCCTTCTTTCCCCCTTCTTTTCCCCCTTCTTTCCCCCTTTTTTTTTTCCCTTTTCCCCCCTTCTTTTTCCCCCTTCTTTTTTCCCTTATTTTTTTCCCTTNCCCTTTTTTTTCCCCCCTTGTTATTTTTTCCCCCCTTATTTTCCCCTTATCACCACAGGCAGATAAAGATTGCATTGCAATTATAGCAGAAAATTCCACCTAGTGTGGAAAGAATTGAGACAGAAGCCACAGTTGTGTCTCTACCTGGTATGACATTTCCATTCTGCACTACCTGATGTTGTGTAACCTTCTGGTAAGCAATCCCAGAATGGTTTGGGATGGAAGGGACCTTAAAGCTCATCCAGCTCCAAACCCCCACCATGGGCAGGGACACCTCCCACCAGCACAGGCTGCTCAAGGCCTCATCCAACCTGGCTTTGAACACCTCCAGGGAGGGGACATCCACAACCTCCTTGGGCAACCTGTGCCAGTGTCTCTCTAAAGAATTTCATCCTCATCTCCAGCCTCCATCTCCTCTCTTCCAGCTCAAAGCCATTGCCCCTTGTACTATCACTACCAAACCCTTCAAAAGTCCCTCTCCAGCTCTCTGTAGCCTCCTTCAGGTGATGGAAGTCACGAAGTATTTAGCAGGCATGAAGTATTTACAGATTCAGGTGGATGAGGGTTGGAAAGGACCCTCAAAGGTCCAACCCTCTGCAGTCATTTACCAGCATTGCAAAGACAGAGCTCTGGATCTTTCTTTTCTTGTACTTGAAATATGCCAGCAAATGCTAAGCTTCCCTTTCCTTCTGCTGGTTCACTCATCCACTGGTGCTCAAAAAGCTGAATTCACACTGACTGACATGAATGCAAGAGGAGTGCTCAGCTCTCCTGGGCAGCAGCAGAGAAATACAATGCTGGTGATGTTTGCTATGGAATTCCAATCCCACCTGAGCTTTCCTTTGCTGTCTTACACACTTCTGTCTGAGTGCCTCATTGTATTTCCTGTCTCTGTCCTCAGGACATGCTTGTGATCAATTGCTGACCTCTTTTCTCAGGAGCCTGGCAAAAGAAAGAGTTCATTTAACTTTCCCAGCCTCAGTCCCTCATCAGTGCACTGCTGACAAAGGTTACAGTGGAAATTTGGTTTCCCAAGCACAAACAGGGTACAATTGGGTCGCAGGACCACAGGGTGCTAGGGGCTGGAAAGGACCTCCACAGGCCATTGAATCCAACTCCCCTGGCAGAGCAGAAGCATAGAAGCTATTGCAGGTCACACTGGAAGGCATCCAGGCAGCTCTTGAGGGTCTCCAGAGCAGGAGACTCCAGAACCTCTCTGGGCAGCCTGTGCCAGTGCTCTGTCACTCTTACAGCCAAGAAGTTCTTCCTCATGCTAAGGTGTTCAGTGCTGATGAAAGATGCTTTTTTTGTGACAGGCTTTGGCCAGGGACTTGTGAAATCTGAGTTCAGTTTGCAAAATCTGATGTAATGTCTGAGTTCACTTTGTGTTATGTCAGAGGCTTTCTTAGTGTATGTTCTTGATAAAACACCTTGAGCAGCCACAGAGTCACAGACTCACAGAGTGTTAGGGGCTGGAAGAGACCTCCAAAGCTCAGCCAATCCAACCCCCCTGCCAGAGCAGGAGCACCCAGAGCAGATCACACAGGAACACATCCAGGTGGGTTTGGAGTATCTCCAGAGAGGGAGGCTCCACAACCCCCCTGGGCAGCCTGTTCCAAGCTTCTGTCACCCTCACAGGGAAAAAAACTCCTCATGTTTACAGGAAACCTCCTCTGCCTCAACTTCCACCATTGCCCCTTGTGCTGGCATTGGGCATCACCCAGCAGAGCCTGGCTCCAGCCTCTGCCACTCAGCTGCACATCTTTAGAACCATTGCTGAGGTCACCTCTCAGCTCCTCTGCTCCAAGCTCCCAGCCCCAGCTCCCTCAGGCTCTCCTCCTACCAGAGCTGTTCCATTCCCTTCAGCATCTTTGTGGCTCTGTGCTGGACTCTCTGCAGCAGTTCTGTGTCTCACTTGAACTGGGGAGCCCAGAACTGGACACAGGACTCCAGATGAGATCTCACCAGGGCAGAGTCTCTGCAGGAGGACCTCTCTGCACCTACTCCCCACAGCCCTTCTAACCCACCCCATGCTGCCATTTCCTCTCCTGCCTACCAGAGCACATTGCTGGCTCAATAGCAGCAAACTCTGCTCCTGTGTGGCAGCAGAAGTAAAGATACAGAAGTGAGCTCTCACCTCTGTGTGTGACAGACTATTTATACACAGGCTGTGGGAACCTGCTCAGCTCTATGCAGACACACAGAAGCCCAAGCTCTAGAAGCAGCTTGTGTGTGTATTTCTGTAGAGGAGTATTTGCATGTGTGAGGAAGATCCAGGATCTAAGCCCACAAAACCCTGCCAATGTGTGTGTGAGGAAAAGACAAAGGAAGGTGGGGAGGGGGAGTGTAAATCTATTTAAGAATCACCTCGTGGGAATAGGAGAGGAATGAGAGATGCAGAAGTAAAAGCACAGAATCTTCCTTCTCTGGGAGGGATCACAGAACCATAGGATGGCCTGAGTTGGAATGGAGTTGCCTTGGATGGCAACACTCTGCCCTGGGTTAGGAACTGGCTGGAGGGCAGAGCCCAGAGAGTGGTGGTGAATGGTGCCACATGCAGCTGGAGGCCTGGCACTAGCAGTGTGCCCCAGGGACCAGTGCTGGGCCCCATCCTCTGTAACACCTTCAGTGATGATCTGAACGAGGGCATCAAGTCAGGCACAGCAAATTTGCAGCTGACCCCAAGCTGGGGGCTGATGTTGCTGGGTTGGAGGGCAGAAGGGCTCTGCAGCAGGACCCTGACCCCCTGCACAGATGGGCAGAGTCCAAGGGGATGGAGCTCAACAAATCCAAGTGCCAGGTGCTGCACTTTGGCCACAACAACCCCATGCAGAGCTCCAGGCTGGGCTGGGAGTGGCTGGAGAGCAGCCAAACAGAAAGGGATCTGGGGGTGCTGATTGACACC